>JAPCYS010003419.1:0-55559 GCA_028641055.1 Alopecurus myosuroides
CGACCAATTTGCTCCGGTACCGCGTTACAGAGTAATCCGATTACGTTAATCTTGTTTGTTTCACCTCGTACGTAATCAGGTTCCACGTAATCAAGTCCCCCGACAGCGTAACCTCGTTACCGGCCTCCTCCCAGCGGAAACGGATAACCATACCGGAAAGAGAATCTCGCTAGCATTGCCCACAGCCTCAGATCCCATCTCCCCTCCAGCGCCGGCGTCGGCGTCGGCACGCTGCTGGCCGGCGTTCTTTCCGTCGTCGCCGCCGCCCTTCGCTCCACTGCTGGCCGCCACCCTCTACCCGTGCTGGCCGCCGCCCTGTACCCGTGCAGCTCGACCTGGTGCTTTACCGTGGCCTCAACAAGCTGCCGCTTTACCGGGGCCTCTCCAAGACGGCGGCCGGGAGCGCTCTCGAGCTGGTGTGGGAGCAGTACATGGCCAGCCAGCCAGAGGTGTGCGCGGCCGCGCTGTGTCGCGCCACGCCGTGTGCCTCCGCCCTGAGGACGCCCAGGCGGGCACGGACGGAGGCCAGCGGTGGCCAACGATACGGGAGGCGGCATGGAGCTCGGCGGTGGCCTGCAGGACGGCCACGACGTGCCTCGCTTGCTGCTCGACGGGCGCCGCCTCGTGCCTCTTGCCGACGCCGAGCCAGGCCCTCCACGGTCAGTTGCCGTGACGCCGTCCTCGCCCCGCGCGTCTCCTCAAGACCCGCCCTCGCCGTGCCCCTGTGCACCGCCGTCGTCGCGCGGGCGCCTCTGTGCGCCGCCCTCGCTGCGCTCTGTGCTCCCCACGTCGACCTGCACTCTGCCCTCCCCGCGCCGTGTGCTCCCCGCGTCGACCCGCCCTCGCTGCGCTCTGTACGCCATGGGCAAGGCGCGTCGACAAGAACCGCGAACCCAACGGCTGCCGCGGCGTCACGCTGGGGTTCCTTTACGGTGTTGAACCAAACAAAGTAGGAAAATTTCCATTACACCACTAATCACACCGTGATCTGATTCCGTTGTCGTTTGCGTTACCACTATCTGAACCAAACACGTGGATAAAGTAATTCAAACTTTAGGGCTCTAAAATTAGCAGATTGTAGAAATGGGATTTGACCATGAATAGAGACATATCATATTAGAAACCCAAACCGTATATACATAGGCCAATTTATTCTGTAAGCAATTCAACATCTATATTCATTAGGCTGTACAGAGCCATGTGGGAGCAGAGAAATCAAGGTATATACATTGTAAACTCAATATAAGCCAGGCTCTGGAGGAAAAACACATGAAGGTATATACACTGTAATCTCAATATACACATTAGTCCAACATGGATTGCCTACGCAACACGTTGAACCACCGAGTATGATCGGATCAAGGTGATGCAAAGGAGTTATGAAATCATGAAGAGAGTGTGGTACTTCTTCCACCCATTGAAGTACTTCCCAATTACTACCTTATAGTTGTGCTTCTGCTTCACCAATGCGTGGTGCTGAGAGTAAGCCTAGAGTAGGATTTAACTGAAAAAATCTAACTGTCAAAATATTTGCTTAGTTTTAATTCCAAACTACTATATATTTTTAACAGCAGTATCAGGTGAACAAATATAAGTAGTGAAATGCAAGTGAATTTGAATATTCATAGTGTATTTGTTCATTAAATATGATGTCAATATAAATCTTTGGTAGAACGATCTGCAAAACTTGAGATACCCAGTAGATATTTTTTTAAAGAAGTTCCCTACAGTTCCTACACAAAAAGTTCCTTACCTGACAACTCCATCTTTACCTGACTTCCGCATCACCGATGATGCCGATGGCCATGCCGGCGGTGAGCACCGTGAGGCCACGGGCGAGCCCATAGGAGAGGTGGTCTTAGCCGTCGAAGACGAAGTATGGCATGGCCTTGGGATTGTTCCCGGTGCTGATGATGACGAGAATGAGGAGGCCATAGATTTCCAAGCACTCCCACCATGACGACGGGCATGATGGACTTCATGGTCAGCTCTGGGCGCGTAGAACTGTATGTATTCAGGCACTCCACCAGCACATCATTCATTCAGTTTGCTTCCACTGTTCTACGTTTTCAGAAGTTAAAACCAAGTCCAGCCTCTTCATATGAATTATATTAATTAATGGTGTCTCGAATACCACCGGCTCCATGCACTATAGGTACAGTCCCATACATGTAATATGCAGCGTCGGACCCAGCATCCCTGTTACCCGGGCAGCTGCCCGGCTTCCGGCCGGCCGTGCAGTGCATTTAAATCAATATTTGAGGCAGTGGAGAGGCATGCGATGAGCCATGGAGGAATTCCTGGAGTGGCGAAGAAGAGCTAGAGGCGACGGAGCTGTGCCCTTGATGCGTCATTCGCCGGACGCAGTGCCGATGTCCTGCCTGAGTTGCTAGGAAGTGGTGGTGATGGGTCGCCGACGAGGGGGGCGGCAACACGTGGTAGTATAAACCGTCCGCCAGAAGATCTCCAGGAGACAAGCGATAGTGGTTCAACGTTCATAAACATGTACCTTCACAGAATTTTGCTGGGCTATATAAAAAATTCTGAACTATTGCTCATAGGCCTCTAAACTGTGCATGTAACGTTCGCAATTCCAAAGATTGCACAAATTATTTTGAAGACTGCAAATAATATATACTACCAGATCTATTCAACACATTTCGTATGGAACACATATACAGTAGATCAGAACCATAGGTAGCACACATCGGGATCTACAAGCAATAGCACCAAAGAGCAGCGGCACTACCAGATCGTGATGTTAAAAAACGACATGGCAGCAACTCTGTTTACCTACGTGGGCTAAGTCGTGGTGCTCAGGTTGGTCGGAGCTCCGGGGTCGGGGCGGCGGCAACACACAGATCCAGCGCAGAGAGCAGGCGGTTGGGGCGCTGACATCTCAGCGGGCAGGCAGGTCGGGGCAGGAGGGGCTGTGGGACGGAGTTGCTTGCGGCGTCTCCGGCCATATCTACTTGCCATGACGTCTGTGACCAGATCTCCTTGCAGCGATGCCTGCGGCCAGATCTCGTTGACGAGCCTCCAGTGGCAGGTCGAGGCAGGAGGGGTTGCCGGGCTTGGCGTGGACGGAGATGGCGACGGTGGACGGCGGCATCAGGCGGAGCCAGCCCGGGAACTCCTTATCGGGCAGAGCCAGGTCAGGCTCGATGGACAGATTTGCGGGGTAAGGTTTGTTCACAGCGTTTCGGGCTTAGCGGAGTAGCACGAGGATTCGCGAAAAAAAAGAGTGCGACGAAGCGGATGCTGGATGTTTGACGACAGGATGCGGCAGGATGCGTTGACGACAGGATGCGGCAGGACGTGTTGGTGGACGGTTGAAGGAACCAAATTCCTCTTTTAGATAGGAGAGATACTATGGGCAAACCAAAGGAACCCAACAAGGCTGCGGATGTATTCAAGAAACAATGCGGAGTTCTGGTTAGGGATAATGTCTCGATCACCGTTCGAGAGTGGAATAAGCGCAAAGGGGCGAACGGTGGTGACTATGTCGCCGATAGGTACACAAAGGGTCTTTGGAATGACCTCATGTCATATTTCACCCTCCCAGAATGTGAGGATCCGGCCGACACTGCAAAATTGAGGGAGAAAGTCAAGCAGTGGGCTCTCAAGAAGATGGTCGAACTATTCCGGGTGTAGAAGAAAACATTATGGCAAGACTATCTTAAGAAAAAGACTGCTCCAGTATTCAAAGGCTATCTAGCGAAGCAGGCGAATCACTGGGATGCATTTAAGAAGTACAAGGAGTCACAAGATGCCAAGGCCCTGTCCGCAAAGAACAAGAAAACTGCTGATAAGAAGAAATATCACCATAACTTGGGGCTAGGGGGCTACGAGACAGCCATGCCGAAGTGGGATAGAAAAGAGAAAGAGGTGCTTGATAAAGGGATCACCCCTGAATAGATGCGCGAAGAATGGGAATTCAGGGCAAGAAATTGGTTCCTTGCGCATGGGGGTCATACGCCGAAACAACAGGGGACATTGTTTGCAGTGACGGGATCAGGGTATTGATGACCCACAAGTATAGGGGATCGCAACAGACTTCGGGGGAAGTAAAAGCCAAATTTATTGATTTGACACAAGGGGAGCCAAAGAATATTTATAAGCCTTAACAACTGAGTTGTCAATTCAGCTACAACTGAAAGTAGACTTGCTCGCAACAATTTATCAGTCGTAACAGTTTTACAGCAGCAGTAGTAGTAAAATAACAGCAGGAATAAAATAGTAACAACAGTAGTAATCGCGGATGACAGCAGGATGGGAGTACCTTAGGCATAGAGGGAATGGATGAATGTGCGTTGCATGGATAACATAGGTCGTCTAATAATCTAAACATGGGCATTGCAGATAATAATATTAAAGCATCCAAGTTCTAGGCAAACCATAGGCATATGTTCCAATATAGTCATACGTGCTCGCAATGAGAAACTTGCACAACAACTTTTGTCCTACCAGCCCGTTGCAGCGGGGCCTCAAGGGAAACTACTGGTAATTAAGGTGCTCCTTTTAATAAAGCACCGGAGCAAAGCATTAACACTCCGTGAAGACACGTGATCCTCACATCAAAACCATCCCCTCTGGTTGTCCCAATGTTTGTCATTTTGGGGCCTCAGGTTCCGGGCACTGACATGTGTAAACAACTTGCATATGATCAATAAACATAATTATACTCATGAAACAATAACATCTTTAGATCTGAGATCATGGCACTCGAGCCCTAGTGACATGCATTAAGCATAACAAGTTGCAACAATGGTAGAAAACACTAACAATGGATATTAGGCACTTTGCCCTAACAATCTGACATTATTACATGATCAATCTCATCCAATCCCTTCCATCCCTCTCAGCATACAGCGTTGTTTACTCACACATGGACACGGGAAACATGGATGGTTGATGGAGAAGTGGTGGCGGTGTCGATGGCGATGATCTCGTTCGAATCCCCGTCCCGGCAGGGCGCCAGAACAAGAACTTCTGATCCCCGAATTGAGTTTCGAGGTGGCGGCAGCGCTCTGTTGTGTTTCTGTGGAATATGACGAACCCCCTCGCGTTTTAGGTTTAAGGCTCATATGTAGTCGAAAGGGGAGCTTGAGGGGGTGGAGGTGGCCCCCACGCCACCAGGCGGCGCGGCCTAGGGGGAGCGCCCAGGGGTGGTCTGGGCCACTCCTGGTCCCCTCCAGGTGTCCTTCTGGCTCCCGGGGTCTTGTGATGATATAAGCTCAATGGGGTCTTTTTCGGGAAATTTCCCGAAAGTTTGTTTTTCTGCACAAAAACGAGATACCAAGTTAATTATGCTGAAGACAGCGCTAGTCCGTGTTAGTGGTATCGAAACTCATAAGTTTAGAGGAAAACAATAAGAAAAGTGTTCGGAAAAGGAGATACGTTTTGGACGTATCAACTCCCCCAAGCTTAGTTTATTGCTTGTCCTCAAGCAATTAAGTGACAACTGAGTGCGATAAAACACTTTGACGAACACATTTGTTTCATATGATGTAAATATACTCACTATATGATCAAGTGCTGAGGCAATTCATAATAAGATGTATGCAAGATAAAAGTCACCCAGCAGTTATGCAAACCATGAAGAGATGCCAACAAAATAATAATAAACAACATGAAGTATATTAATCTGCGGGGTTGCAATGCTCATAATAGGGTATGATAAAGTGTACTCGCTTGCCCTTAATAATGGAGCAAAACATAAATTATAGGGCACCTCTGAAGTTCAAATCAAGACTAGAAATATATATATCAAAGATACAAGCATCAAAGTTATACCACAATCAACCGTGTTCGGGGACAAGCACATTACACTAAGAATGACAATCATGCTCTCAAGAAGGTGCATAAAGTGAGAAGGTGAAGACTCAACATACAAAATAAAAGAAAGGCCCTTCGCAGAGAGAAGCAGAGATTAACTCATGTGCTAGAGTTTTTTTATTTTATTAAACAGAGGTATTGACAACAATTTTTAGAGAGGTGTATGCTTATGTCAACGAATGGTAAACAAACAATACAGTACGTCACATGCCAACTAGAATTCACAAGAGCGGCTCCCATAGAAGGACGCGTCTGGGTATAAGGTCATCCCTCTTTAACTTTTGTTTACACAATTATGCTTTGACTGATAAATCAGGGGCAAAAATAGTGAAGAGAATGCGTTGTATTAATTTTGGGTTGGGCACCCCGCTGTCGGCTCTTCTATCATTTGGATAAGCGGATGAAGCCACTAGTCGAGGGTGCAAAATCCAATCAACAAGTGAGATAAAGATTCTCTATTTACGTCCTCATGAGCTAAAACAGGGGCACAAAACAAGAATAATTTTTCGAAGGTTTTAAAGGTAGCACACGAGAAATTTACTCGGAGTGGCAGTTAAATACCGCATATAAAGGTAGGTATTTGATGGAGTGTAGACACACGCTCATTGGGAGACCTCAAGCACAAGGTGTGAAGAGTGCAACAACAAGTTTTCCCTCAGAAAAGAAACCAAGGTTGAATCGACCAGTAGGAGGAAGAAGCACTTCTGAAGGTTGATGTAGCTGAGATGGCATGGCGCACTACCGGTGCAGCAGCAACGTGGAACCTACACAACACAATCAATTCACTTTGCCCCCAGCGAAGCAGTGAGGTTGCCAATCTCACCGGTTTTGCTGAAAACAAAGAGGTTAAACGTATGGTGTGGAAAACAGTAGGAATAGTATGAGAGCATTATGAAAGCAGTAGGTGTTTTATCAGTATGAGGAAAATGGACCGGGGTCCATATTTTACTAGTGGTGTCTCTCCGTGAAAGATAAATAACATGTGTGGTGAACATTAGAGTTGGGCAATTGACAAAAATGAAGGTTGCACCGTAGTGCATGTGCAAGACATAAATATTACTATGTGATTCATGCGAGCATTACAACAAAACACATAGACCGTTATCCAACTGCATCTATGACTAAAAATCCACTCTCCAAATATCATCCGAACAAACGTTGGGTATTAAGTTGGAAGCAACAGATAATCGCAGTAAGCAATAACATCATCCTTAGACAAAGCATTGTTGTTTTCTCCCTAATGGCAACAACACATCCTCCATCTGTCATGTTTCTGTCACTCGAGCACAGATGAAAAGGAGGCATGAACCCACTATCGAGCATAAATACTCCCTCTTGGAGTTACTAGCATCTACTTGTCCAGAGCATCTACTAATAACGAAGAGCATGCAAGATCATAAATAACATAAGCATGAAGATAACATGATAGATTGATAATCAGAAGACATAGCATTCAACATTCATCAGATCCCAGTAAACACAACATGTAGCATTACATAAACATGAGCTTGATCATGATAGGCAGCTCACAAGATCTAAACATGAGGTGGAAGGTGGAGAGAACAACCATCTAGCTACTCCTATGGACCCGTAGTCCAGGGATGAACTACTCACGCATCACTTCGGAGGAGGGCATGGCAGTGTAGACCCCTCCGGTGATGATTTCCCCCTCCGGCAGGGTGCTGGGGAGAGCTCCTGAACCCTCCCGATCTCAGGATGACAGTGACGGCGGCCTCGGGTGTTTCTCGAGAAAAAGTGGAATATCTCTAGGGTTTATGTCTCGGGGGGATTAAATAGGCGAAAGGGCAGAGGCGGTGGAGGCCTGGGGGCCCCACACCACCCCCCGGCGCGGCCAAGGGGGGCGCCGCCCTATGGTGTGGCCCTCCTGAGGACCCCATCCGGGTCTCTTCGGAACTCCGTGGAACCTTTGGGAATTCTAAGACTTCCGGGCTTCAAATTTTCCAATTCCGAGAATAATTCCAGAACAACTTTTCTGAAACTAAAAACAGCAAAAAACAGGGAACTGGCTCTGTGGCATCTTGTCAATAGGTTAGTCCGGAAAATCGATAAAAATGACATAAAGTGTATAGCAAACATGTGGGAAACAATAAGCAAACAACATGGAACATAAGAAATTAATGATACGTTTATGACGTATCATTATTGTGGAAACATTTGGCAAACTTTGGTTTTTGGGAGTTGGATGCACGAGTAGGGCTCACACTCAGTATAGGTGAAGGCTAGCAATAGACAGGGTTCGACAATCAAGAGAGTAACAACTGTCATAATCATGCTTGCGACAAAACAAAATTAACGGGGGCATGAAAGTGATACAAATACTATGAGGCAAAATAAATCATCGAGGCTTAATTGACTTTTTTATTTCAGTCATAGCATGCGTGAGCATGTGCCAAGTCGATTCAAGCGAAACAACGAGGGAGATACCACAATGTCATACCCTTCTATGAATAAAACAATACAAGCAAACATTCATACGACATGCTATCTTATATTAATAAGTTAGAACTAAACACGTGAGAGCACGAACTAATAAGCATCAATTAAATGACATACACCTTATACGAATGAACTAAGCATGTTCACATGGATGAGTATATGTACAAAAATAAAAAATAGAGTTCATACCACCCTCTCACCACAACTTGAATTGTCGTAAATCGTCATTATTGCTTTTCTCTTGTGGATTGACTAATATAGAATGATAACCAAGATCCAATGGAGACACAGAAATCTAGTGAACTCTGCAACAAACTTTACAAAACCAAAGAAGAACAACAAATATTTTTGGGTTTTCGAATTAAAACAAGAACAAAAAGAAACAAGCAAACAAACAAAATATTTTTGGATTTTTGAATATTAAACCGAAACGAGAAAGGAAAGGAAAACAATAAAAGAAACTAAAGAAGCAAATAAAGAGAAACAACAGAAATATTTTTGGTCTTTTCGTGTTTTGGAAAGCAAGAACGAAACAATAAAAACAAAGAGAAACGAAAGAAGCGAAAGAAAACAAAAACAAACCAAAGAAATGAAAACTTGGATATACAAAGAACCGACTGGCATGGTATAAAGATGAGTGTGATGTTGGTATACCTCCCCCCAAGCTTAGGCTCTTGGCCTAAGTGGAGATCATCCCCAAGGGGACCATGAGGTGGCGCCCCCGTAGTGTGCCGAGGAGGAGCCCTCCTCCTGATATGTGCTCGAGGACGCCCCGGTGTACTACGTGGTGTAGTCCTCGGAAGGCGCGTCTCGCCTCGCCCGCTGCCAGTGGAACTCCATAAAGCGCAGCTGCTCATCTATCTCTCCCTTGGGGCATGACCATGGTGACCTGTCAACTTTGAACAAAACAGGCTGCGGAAAAATAACTTGCCGCTCATCTCCGTCCATAAATAAAACTCTATATACTAAATGATCAATAATAGAGTTAGCAGTAATAAAATGATGAGCCTTCATGGCAGCAAGGTTAAGTCTATAAGGAGGAATCAATTCATCATCGGGAGCAACAGGAAGGCCTAGAGCAGTTGCTATACGTCTAGCAGTAATGCCCCCATAAATGGGTCCTTTAGCAGCTAGGCAGCGAGCAATTAGAGAACCAAGGTTATACTTCTTGCTACGGTTAAGTGCAGCATAAATAAAAGCAAGGTGATAGCTAGAAATGTTGCTAGTGTTCTCCCTACCAAGGATACTAGTAGCAAGATAATAAGTGAAATATCTGATGGAAGGAAGTTAGATGTTTCTTATCTTCCCGCGCTGGGGCGAGCGACCATCATCATTGGTGATTCCTCGATAGAGCTCCATGAGATCAGTGGGTCTCTTCTGAATCCTGCATGCTGTCCCGGAAGCATTGATATCTATAATGTTACAAAAATTCTCCAAGGGCAAAGAAAAAGAACTACCATATATCTTAAAAGAAACAGTGGGGCCATAATGTGAGTTATGAAATTTAAATCTCTCAACAAAAGTTTTTGTGAGAGTGGCATACTGGAGACCTTCATCCTCCATGTAGTTGGTTAAACCAACTCTTTCAGTAAGCATCAAGAAGTCATCCATTAGACCTGCACTTCTCAAAAATGTATAACATGGGAAGCTAAGAGGATTAGCAAATCCATCACCTCCCGCATCATCAATGTTCGATGCAATAAGGTCTTCGTTATAAGATGGCCTCACTAAGGTGGATGAATGTGAGGGCCCTTTTCTTCTAGGAGCATCACTCCTAAATATTTCTCCAAAGTTATGGATGTGCATTTCTGAAAATTTTCAACAATCATCACTTATAGGAGAGCTAAACATGCATCAAAACTATATTATTTCCATTCAAGTCAAGCATGCAAACTCACATAAGCTGTCACCTACAGTACCAAAATACTCCACCAAAAAAAATTACTTGGATAATCGGAGGAGTCACATACGGGAGAGCAAATGCAACAAATTTCAGAAAAAAATGGTGGGCTGAGCAAAGAGATCGAAAAATCTCTAGGAAGAACAGCAAGAACTCGGGTTCCAGGATATTTTTGATTTTGTGGGGTGAGAGAGGAATCTTTGGCAGGGGAGAGAGTTAGTGGAGGGCCAGGGTCCCCACACCATGTGTTGGCGCCACCAGGGGCAGGCCGCGACCCCCTATTGTGTGCCTGACTGGTGGGACCCCCTAGCGTCTCCCAGGTGGCTCTCTGCCTCCTTTTTGACATATAAATTTATTATAATTTTTCTGAAATTTTTCGAGAAACTTTATTTTTGAGGTGTTTCCAGAATTTAATAATTAATTAAAATCTAGAAAAAAAATGTGGACAGGTGGAAAAAAAACCAAAACCAGAACTACAGAGGTTATAAGACACTCTAATGGAAAAATAACCAAAGAAAACAAAGGTGGAAGTGGTGAAAACAAAAAATATGGATTGTGAAAACATGCATACCCACAGTAATCAGGGTGAAAAATTGAGGAAAACATGACTATCACTACAACGGAATCGGTCTATTGCAACGAAAATAGTCGTTGTAAAAAGTGACTTATCGTCGCAATAGGGTTTTGTTGCACCGAAATCGGTTTCGTTGGGAGGCGTCGCGAAAACCTCCGTGGTAGAAGCCTGTCTCCGCGCACTTAGATTCGTCGCTAAAAAATAATCCAGTTGCAACCATTTCCTAGGCCAATTGCCACGCAGGTTTCCGTCGCGTCTCGCACATAACGCAACGTACGTATTTCGTTGGTACACCTCTAGTGCAACAAATACCCAAACGTGGCGAGTGACCAATGTGGCAACGGCGAGTGTTCCGTTGCGCTTGTTCTTTCGTTGCAAAAGTCGAGTTTATTTGCCACGTCCAATTGTGTGGCAAAAAACTATGGCAACAAACATTATACGCGTGGGAACAACGTTTTGCCACACACAATCAATCGTGGTAAGATGATTTTGAAATAGTAATCGCAACGGCCTTCATATTAGTAGCCATAAGCAATCGCGACAATTTCAACTATCCGTGGCGCCATTCAATTTCTATAAATTTTAGTTTCGTGGCGAGATGTAGTATTCGCAACATCCACATTTTATGTTGCTAGAAGCAACTGCGACAATAACAACTTTTCGTGGCGCCATTGTATTTCGACAAATTTTAGTTTCGTGGCGAGATGTAGTATTCGCAACATCCACATTTTATGTTGCTAGAAGCAACTGCGACAATAACAACTTTTCGTGGCGCCATTGTATTTCGACAAATTTTATTTTCGTGGCGACATAAACAATTCGCAACGTACAAATTTTAGTAGCTAGAAACAACTGCGACAACTTCAACTATTCGTTGCGCCTTTCTATTTCTACAAATTTTAGTTTCGTGGCGAGATGTAGTATTCGCAACATCCACATTTTATGTTGCTAGAAACAACAGCGACAATAACAACTTGTCGTGGCGCCATTGCATTTCGACAAATTGTATTTTCGTGGCGACATGTACTATTCGCAACGTACAAATTTTAGTAGCTAGAAACAACTGCGACAACTTCAACTATTCATTGCGCCTTTCTATTTCTACAAAATTTAGTTTCGTGGCGAGAAGTATGGGAATTCTGTATTGCAACGAACATAGTTTGGTGGCGTGAATGAAATATCGCAACAAAGTTAGTTTGGTGGATAAAAAATATTGCGACGATGTCTCCCTCATGGTGGTGAGAGTCTATTTCAACAAACACTTTGTTGTGGCGACTGAGGCTTCACGCAACACTACAATTATCGTGGTAAACTACCTATTGCCACGTTATAGAAAAAAAAAATAAAAAAATAAGGAAACAAAAAATACGGGCATTGAATTAAAATGTTCAAAAGGGTACGTAAAATATGTTTATTTACACAAAATAATAGTTCTCATAGCTATTTTTAATATATACAAATGAAATTCTCGTACAACATGGATCAAATCAAGATAAAATCAAACTGAAATATCCAGTGCAGCTATTTGTTTCCATCAGAAGTTTGATTGACGTCCTGCAATCAATTGTAAAAAAAAAAAGGTGTGAGTCTAGTCAGCAATACATGCTGAAACATAAGAACCAGCAGACTATAGTGTATGGATGAAGCAAAAACAGTTGTTGTAACTCAACGAAGCCACAACCCATAGTGGAACATAAACTGCAGCAAGTATAGGGTGGGTGCAGCAACGCTATAGTGTGGGTGAAGCAAAAACAGAATGTACTACTACCGAATTGTACAAGATTGTGACTTACATATGACTTAAACATTCGACTTTTCTGTATCGTGCTGTGCGGAGGAACTATTTTCTTAGCAGGACTGTTGGTAAGTGATGGTTGCTGGTTCGACTTCTTAGATGTCTGCAAAAAACAAAGTGCACTGTTAGCAACGCAAGTAAACAACTAAATCTTACTAGTTTGCAATTGTATGACTATCATCACCTGAGGTGTAGTCGTCTTCTGCTTTTCCATCTGTGCGGAGAGCTCGTCAAACTTTGCCTGGAACCGTGAGTTAAACTGTGCAACCAAGTTATTTTCAAATTCTTTTCTTGAGTTTCTCTCCGCCTCCATCAGTTGTTCCCTTTGAGCAAGCTCTTCCATTAATCTCTTCTCAAGATTTTCTCTCTCAGCCCGCTCTACATTAATCTTCTCTTCCATGCTTGCACGTTCATCTAGTAACTTCTGTTCTAAAGTAGTGACCTTCGTGGTGAGCTGGGAGTTAACTTTTTGGGTCTCTGCCGTAGCCCGAGCTTGCTCCTCTAACAGCAACTTAGACCGCTGAGAACTAGTTTGCACCTGGGCCATGTATCCGAACCCACGAGGCTGCGATGACTTGCATTGAACTTTAGATTTATATGCTTTCTGGAAAATATTGATTCTTTGTTCAGCTGACAATGGAACACCAGTTTCCTCTAATCTGTTTTCAATCTCTTTACATGCTGTTTCCTGATTACGAAAAAAAAATCTCAAATCAGATGAAGAAACATCCAAGATGGAGAACAGTAAATATGTTTAGAGTAGCTTCTAAGTCAGTTAACTCACGTAAACATCCTTGGACTCTTCTGTAGTCCATGTTCCATTCTTTGTGTGGGTCAGTCTCCAGAGAGCAACACAGTCTGGCTCTTCTCCAGTTTCCGAATCCCTCTGCAAGTAGTGCAACAATTAGATACTATAAACATTAAAGCAAAGTGAACACCGACGCATGCATAGTGAGTAGGCCCATACATTCTCAAAACTGAATTGAGAGTAGGATTTTGATCCTACTCTGTGTTTTGTCTTCATCTGCGAACGGTTATCCTTGTTCTTTTGGCTGAGTTCCTGCTCATTCAATTACAAAAAAAAACTTGTCAGACAAGCCATTTGATGATAGTACAAAATTCACAAACAGGTAGTATAGAAATAACCAGGAATTTCGGATCAGTGCCAAAGTACTCGATCAACCATTCCCACTCTTCTTTTTGTAAATCTTCTGGGACAACTGCCCTTCTGGCATCATCTGTTCTGTATGCCTTGTAAGTGCTGCTTAGGTTTCCTCGCCAGCCTCTGTAGCGTTCTTTTGCAATTTTAAGAATTTTTTCGTGTGTTTCGTCTGTATCTGGCATATCATATCTGTCCTGTAATGCGTAGAACAAACAAATAGACTTAGTTTAGTAGTAGTACATTAATTATGGACGAAAAAAGCAGACAACACATGTGAGAAAGGTTGTACGCACCAACATATCTGTGACGATCATGCGATGGATGTTAGGGTGAATGTCTGTCCACCTCCTCACTCCAATAATTGGTAACCTTCTTTTCATTGTGATTACCAAGTCATCCTTGAATGAACGGTTGTTCATTCCTACTGGACCACCCAATGTTTCAGAGAAATCAACACCTAGCTTTCCAGCTCCATTGGCATGACGCTTCTTATTGGTTTTCAAACCTTTCACAACACCTCGCCCTTTCTTCTTCGGTATGTCATCACCTACATCCCAAAACACACACAAAGAAACAATTTATTTTGTAGTTGATTGAAAGAAATTAGGACACAGCGGTAAAAAAATTAGCTAGTACCTTCTTGTAGTTGTAGCTTCGGGCGATAGCAGCGTGCATGGGAAGGCCAATCATCAACGGAACACATGTTAGTTTCAGACACATCAGTGTTAGGTTCAGTTCCTGTTTCAGGGTTAACATTTGTACTGAATCAGCAATCGTAGATTTTATCCATTAAAACAAATATTAGACAGAGCTTAAATGTCAAAAATAAATTACCACGTCTACGTTTTCCCTGACTTTTTTTTATATTGTATACTTTCAACCCTTGTCATGCAGACAGATCCTTTCTTTATTACTGAAAATGTTAACAATAAATGGACAAAGCATTTGCATTGTGCATAATTCAGAAAGCTGATTAAGAATTAATGAACTTGTGTACCATTCCCAAAGGAGTAATCTGTATCTTCTTCTTCGTTTGAAGCTTGTTCCTCTTCGGTTGCATCTCTAACTGCATGTTTATCAAAATTGTGGATTAGGTAAGGAATGCATAAAATAGTTACCGGGGAAAATATTTATTAAAGTCTGTATTGAAGGAGTTGCGAGTTGGAGATTTGGCATGAAAGTATAACCTGTGATAGTGATCTGTCGCTTTTTTCTGGTGGATCCAGTTGCATCATCAAGCAGAGACTCTATTGTTGCAATATCAACCGCCCTGGCCTTCTCCCTAAACACACACAGGGAGATCTTCTTATCATTAGAGTGTATGCGTTTCAATTGCTCCAAATCACTACCATGGTCTATTGGAACAAGTTTTCCTTTGCCAGGGCCATTATTAAGCCTGCAATACAGGTAATCACGCGCGCCACTGAAGCCAACGTTTTCAATCAAATTGATGAACTCCATATAGCAGATTTCCTCCGGTTCCATGGCTGCTTCCACAACTTTTTTGTTTTTATCACCTTCCTCATAGAAAAGTCTAACTTTCCAAATGGGTTCGGTCATCTACAATTAGATAGAAGGAAAAAATGAGAACCCAAATAATCAGTGAGTTAGCAGATCTGAAAAAAAAAATAGTTACATGGCATTATTCACATAGAAAACCAGATACACATATGATCGACTAGGTGTTCATACACGGATTAACGCTTCAACCAGAGGAAGAACAGAGAATAACAACCAATATCGAGACCATATAAGAGACGACGAGATCACGGAGATGGACGAGAGAATCAGATTAGACAGGAAAACCTGAGAGGATTCGCGTTCCATGGAGTCCGATCGCGACATCGACATGTGTAGAGCTCTGAACGTGATGAGGGCGAGATGAGATCTAATCTGCAATGGCGAAAGAGGTGGCCCGCAGATTATGCTATGGCGAAACAGGAGGGGGCATCGTGCACTTCTACATACACTTTAGCGGGAAATTTAAAGTGACTGCTTTTATTTTTTGGTGGGAACACAAAATTTCGCTACACTTGGCGTTTTAGCGGGAGGATTTAATTTTTTTTGGTGGGACATCGTATTCGAGCAACCACAACGCCTTGTCGACAATATAGGCGCTAATAGAGCAGTTAAACAATGCATGCAATCGCAGGCTGCCTAGAAGGCATATTTTGCATTGAGTTTCAAGGCGTCAGGCTCTTAACTATCGAGGGAAAACTAATCGGATTTATTCCCTAGCGCTTACAACGTAGGATTGAAAACATGTGGAAGTCTCGCATGAGTCATGTAATGTCACTGAACAATTATTTCATGCAACTTATTAGCTGCCGCCGCCTTGTTTATTTCTGCAAACTTGAAATTGCCACTGAAAATATAAACAGGACAAGTAATCTTCACTGCAGATGAAGGTTTGGGTGATCAAACCACTGAAGCACATCGCTGATGGCAGTACGATAATTACATACATCCATACGTTCATGATCCGATGAGAATGTCCAAGTTGGCAGACTACGTACTACAACCAGGGCGACACCGCCCGCATCACGATCTTCACGTCCAAGTGGCGGTTACGGGTGCTCCTAAGTGTAATGAGAATAGCTTGCTTTTCATATAATGCTTGCCTTCAAGGAATTCCCGCCATGCATTCCTGCCAAACATAATGCGGCCGTCCCTGTCCGTGTTGTATGGAACGGTGGTGAACGCCTCTGATGATCCGAGGCATAGCCCAGCATGGCCTGAAGACGGAATGCCAGCACTGTCCGCTATGGACTGAGGTAGTTTCTGGATTTCGAGCGTGTGGATGACATACAGAAAGAAGTAGGTCATAGTAAGGCACACGTTGTAAGCATAAATTGTGTTGAAAAACATAAATAGCATTGGCACCTTACGTACCATCTCATATCTGGCCACATTTGTCCACGTCAAACGAGTCACGTATGGCACTCCAATGTATTCATCTATTGTGGGTAGAAGCTCACGAACGTGGTCCTTCTCATCGTCATCAAGATCAGCTCTCTGGGAGAAGATGATGGAAGAGTCGAATGGGTCATCCTCATCCATGGACTGCTGATCCGTGGACTCCTCATCCGTGGACTCCTCAACAGTCCTGGGATCTGGGTCAGTTTCATTGCTTGTAGTAGCGTCGTGGTCGTACAAGTAGTGCCTGCGGCACATGTTGAACTTGAACACCTTGACGGTGAGCAAGGCGTCGCCGTCGTAACTGAAGAGGAGGAACATGCCGCGCTGCAGGAAGTAATATTGGGCGAACTTGTCCCAGCCGTGCCCGAGGAAAATGCGGCCAGCTTCATCGAAAAGCACATCCATGTCCCAGTTCTTGCTACTCGGATCGTCCGCCTCACGCAGCTTAAGTTCACGTGGTTCACGGCCCTTCAGCAACTCCACAAACTTCTTAGGCAGCACCTGCAGCAATATGAAAGTTAAATGGATAGAAAAGAGTGCTTACTAGAAATAAGTTTACTGTTTGATGATGGATGAGTACTATAAAAATGTAAACAAGTAGTACCTAGTAATCAGTTATACTAAATCTTAGTTGAGCAATGAGGGTGTTTGCCACATTAATTCAAAAAGATGAACTTTCAGTGGGAGCTGAAATGTACCATATCAAGTGAACATATTCACGTAGAGCAATTGAGCTACTACAACCCATCTACTAGACCTTAATTTGATTCACAAATTTAACTAGCTACAGGATCATAGCTCAGACACTATGTCAGACTAAATAACTGAAGTGGTTGTGTGGGTCGATGAAGCGTACCAGTTTGTCCGATGTAGCGTCTACTACGAGGGAGTAGAACTCAAAGTGTGCCAACTCTATCTTAACAGATCCCTCTGTTCATCATATAATAGAAATGCAAATCAATTTCCGGCTACATATATAATCGGGAATTAACATTTTGGTGATACAGTCCACGTACTGAATGCCGCGTTGTATTGCAAGCGGCAACTGCTTAGGTCGAACATCTTTACTGTGATGACATTGCGGCCGTCGTAATTGCAGATCAGAATAAAGCCTCTCTGCAGTTTGTAGGTCCGGGCGAAACACTCCCAGCCGTGCTTGAGGAACATGCGGCCAGTGCTGTCGAACCACACATCAACGTCCCACGTGGTGCTACGCCGATGGCCGACCTCAAGCAGCTTCAGTGCACGGGGTTTACGGTCCCCTAGCAACTCTGCGAACTTCTTAGGCAGTGACTGCAGCAGAGGATAGAGCAAACCATGAACATCATTCCACCTATCTGACTAAAATGACAAGTAAATGAGTACAATACCTGTTTGTCCGATGAAGCATCATCTACGTAAGCGAGGAACTCGTAGTCCATTGTATGCAAACCCGCCTGTAGATCGTACTAAAAAGTATGACTTCAGTTACATTTAGCAGACGTGCCAAAACAGCAGAGGTTAAGAAACATGAAGGTTCACTACAAATTTAGGAGTAAATGCAGTCTAGCAGCATCATGGTTCAGAGACATTCATACACAGGTGCAATTTAAATTTGACATGCATTCAAGAATTTCATTGAAGTACGGAACTTCAGAAAAGAAAATCTACTAGTATGTCAAGGAAATGGTGTGCCGACAATCAATTGTACTGCTTTAGCAAATTAATTGAAAATATCTACTGGTCCTAAAAAATGGCTCACATCTATTGTCCTGCTGAAGATTAAAAATGGAAATTACTAAAAATAGCTAGTGAACCTAAAAAGGGGTAAAGTCAACTGTACTTGTGAATAGTAAAAAGGGAAATTACTAAAAGTAGGTACTGGTCCTAGATATGCCAGTGTGAGTACCAGAGGTCTTACTTTCAACATCACTAATTACCTACCTAGAAAAAGGCACACACACACAACAACAGCTACCAACATCAATTGGGCACCTGGAACTATCAAAATTAACATGAAGGTATAGTGCAACATCTCAATCAGATGCATGTAAGTACCATTTACTTTAGTCATAAACGTGTAAAAGACAAATCAATCATGAATGACATCGAACATAAATACGTGCTACCATCTATATGTAGCACAAGATTTCACATTTCTTTCCTGTCTAGACAAGTAGGACACTAGTTACCTTATAGAAAATGAGTGTTTGAACTTAAATTGTTCTGCAATGCATCCACAAGAGGTGAAGTTCTAACCTGAGTGTCGCCCGCGATGGATCAGTGGTGAATCGACGCGCCGTGGGTCAATCTACAGCGCGATGAAGAGACTGGCGACGACGGCGGTCGCGAGAATGCGGCGGCCCAGGAGGGATGCTGATCGAGGGGCGGCGAGGTCGAGAGATGGATGCGGCGGCGACGGTGTCGGTGAACTGCGGAATAAGGGTTTTCTCAGAGCAAATAACTGTAGGTACACAAAGAGGAGGAGTGCGAACTTGACGTGACAATACGAGAGGAAGATGATACTTGGGCCCACCTGTAAGTCTGTTACCACAAATGGTGGGTACATTTCCGCGGGGCAGTTGCCATTTATGGTTCCTATCTGAAGTGCCACCGAGCGTCTCCCCTCCCCTCGCTTCATTTCAGCAACATTGCACGTGTGGGATCTCAAAAAGCCGCTTCCATTCTCAAGTTGCCTACCAATCTTATGTCGTAGCCGTTTCCGGTTCGGTCCAGAACATTGTTCCCTTCCACCTACGATGCCTGGAATACAGCAGAGATGAGAATGTAAGCCACACTTGGCAATGTGGGCCCACACAAAATGCTTGAACCCCATTGCAGGACTTGTATGGTGCCGCCGTTGCGCTGGGTGGCGTCGAAGCACCGGACGTTAACCCGGACGATTCTCGCCGCTTCTCGCTCTTGCATGCCAGCCTCGACACCTGGGGCATCCTTACAACCCACTCCAAGTAACTCACTCCACATGCAACACTGCACCTTGTTACCCCTGCCCATGAGTGGGCGATGCGTGATCTGGTTTATATTGCCTTCGAAAGCGGAAGGAACGGCCGAAAACGGGGATTTCCTTGGCCAACTTGTTGTTTCCCATGCCCAAAGTCGAAATCATGATGCATTCCAAGAACCTCGCTTCATTTCAGCAACATTGCACGTGTGGGATCTCAAAAAGCCGCTTCCATTCTCAAGTTGCCTACCAATCTTATGTCGAAGCCGTTTCCGGGGACTTTCGGTCCAGAACATTGTTTCCTTCCACCTACGATGCCTGGAATACAGCAGAGATGAGAATGTAAGCCACACTTGGGAATGTGGGCCCACACAAAATGCTTGAACCCCATTGCAGGACTTGTATGGTGCCGCCGTTGCGCTGGGTGGCGTCGAAGCACCGGACGTTAACCCGGACGATTCTCGCTGCTTCTCGCTCTTGCATGCCAGCCTCGACACCTGGGGCATCCTTACAACCCACTCCAAGCAACTCACTCCACATGCAACACTGCACCTTGTTACCCCTGCCCATGAGTGGGCGATGCGTGATCTGGTTTTATATTGCCTTCGAAAGCGGAAGGAACGGCCGAAAACGGGATTTCCTTGGCCAACTTGTTGTTTCCCATGCCCAAAGTCGAAATCATGATGCATTCCAAGAACCTCGCTTCATTTCAGCAACATTGCACGTGTGGGATCTCAAAAAGCCGCTTCCATTCTCAAGTTGCCTACCAATCTTATGTCGAAGCCGTTTCCGGGGACTTTCGGTCCAGAACATTGTTCCCTACCACCTACGATGCCTGGAATACAGCAGAGATGAGAATGTAAGCCACACTTGGCAATGTGGGCCCACACAAAATGCTTGAACCCCATTGCAGGACTTGTATGGTGCCGCCGTTGCGCTGGGTGGCGTCGAAGCACCGGACGTTAACCCGGACGATTCTCGCCGCTTCTCGCTCTTGCATGCCAGCCTCGACACCTGGGGCATCCTTACAACCCACTCCAAGCAACTCACTCCACAATGCAACACTGCACCTTGTTACCCCTGCCCATGAGTGGGCGATGCGTGATCTGGTTTTATATTGCCTTCGAAAGCGGAAGGAACGGCCGAAAAACGGGGATTTCCTTGGCCAACTTGTTGTTTCCCATGCCCAAAGTCGAAATCATGATGCATTCCAAGAACCTCGCTTCATTTCAGCAACATTGCACGTGTGGGATCTCAAAAAGCCGCTTCCATTCTCAAGTTGCCTACCAATCTTATGTCGAAGCCGTTTCCGGGCACTTTCGGTCCAGAACATTGTTCCCTTCCACCTACGATGCCTGGAATACAACAGATGAGAATGTAAGCCACACTTGGCAATGTGGGCCCACACAAAATGCTTGAACCCCATTGCAGGACTTGTATGGTGCCGCCGTTGCGCTGGGTGGCGTCGAAGCACCGGACGTTAACCCGGACGATTCTCGCCGCTTCTCGCTCTTGCATGCCAGCCTCGACACCTGGGGCATCCTTACAACCCACTCCAAGCAACTCACTCCACATGCAACACTGCACCTTGTTACCCCTGCCCATGAGTGGGCGATGCGTTGTCTGGTTTTATATTGCCTTCGAAAGCGGAAGGAACGGCCGAAAACGGGGATTTCCTTGGCCAACTTGTTGTTTCCCATGCCCAAAGTCGAAATCATGATGCATTCCAAGAACCTCGCTTCATTTCAGCAACATTGCACGTGTGGGATCTCAAAAAGCCGCTTCCATTCTCAAGTTGCCTACCAATCTTATGTCGTAGCCGTTTCCGGGCACTTTCGGTCCAGAACAGTGTTCCTTCCAACTATGATGCCTGGAATACGGCAGAGATGAGAATGTAAGCCACACTTGGCAATGTGGGCCCACACAAAATGCTTGAACCCCATTGCAGGACTTGTATGGTGCCGCCGTTGCGCTGGGTGGCGTCGAAGCACCGGACGTTAACCCGGACGATTCTCGCCGCTTCTCGCTCTTGCATGCCAGCCTCGACACCTGGGGAATCCTTACAACCCACTCCAAGCAACTCACTCCACATGCAACACTGCACCTTGTTACCCCTGCCCATGAGTGGGCGATGCGTGATCTGGTTTTATATTGCCTTCGAAAGCGGAAGGAACGGCCGAAAACGGGGATTTCCTCGGCCAACTTGTTGTTTCCCATGCCCAAAGTCGAAATCATGATGCATTCCAAGAACCTCACTTCATTTCAGCAACATTGCACGTGTGGGATCTCAAAAAGCCGCTTCCATTCTCAAGTTGCCTACCAATCTTATGTCGTAGCCGTTTCTGGGCACTTTCGGTCCAGAACAGTGTTCCTTCCACTACGATGCCTGGAATACAGCAGAGATGAGAATGTAAGCCACACTTGGCAATGTGGGCCCACACAAAATGCTTGAACCCCATTGCAGGACTTGTATGGTGCCGCCGTTGCGCTGGTGGCGTCGAAGCACCGGACGTTAACCCGGACGATTCTCGCCGCTTCTCGCTCTTGCATTGCCAGCCTCGACACCTGGGGCATCCTTACAACCTACTCCAAGAAACTCACTCACATGCAACACTGCACCTTGTTACCCCTGCCCATGAGTGGGCGATGCGTGATCTGGTTTTATATTGCCTTCGAAAGCGGAAGGAACGGCCGAAAACGGGGATTTCCTTGGCCAACTTGTTGTTTCCCATGCCCAAAGTCGAAATCATGATGCATTCCAAGAACCTCGCTTCATTTCAGCAACATTGCACGTGTGGGATCTCAAAAAGCCGCTTCCATTCTCAAGTTGCCTACCAATCTTATGTCGTAGCCGTTTCCAGGCACTTTCGTTCCAGAACAGTGTTCCTTCCAACTACGATGCCTGGAATACAGCAGAGATGAGAATGTAAGCCACACTTGGCAATGTGGGCCCACACAAATGCTTGAACCCCATTGCAGGACTTGTATGGTGCCGCCGTTGCGCTGGGTGGCGTCGAAGCACCGGACGTTAACCCGGACGATTCTCGCCGCTTCTCGCTCTTGCATGCCAGCCTCGACACCTGGGGCATCCTTACAACCCACTCCAAGCAACTCACTTCACATGCAACACTGCACCTTGTTACCCCTGCCCATGAGTGGGCGATGCGTGATCTGGTTTTATATTGCCTTCGAAAGCGGAAGGAGGAACGGCCGAAAACGGGGATTTCCTTGGCCAACTTGTTGTTTCCCATGCCCAAAGTCGAAAGGGATAATTAACAAGGTGCCCTCAGTTGGCACCACGACCTCAGTTTTACCCCTAGCGCCGAATCGACCTCAGTTTTGCCCCTAGTCAGTACGCAAGGACTCCTTTCGCTGCTCCCACCGTTACTTTCGGCCCCCCGTTAGGATCCTGGCCTGTGGGACCCATCATAGAACCGTTGGCGCGGCCTATGGGCCCCAGCTGTTGAGCGTTGGCGCTGCATGTGGGCCCCACCTGTTGACGGTTGGCGCTGCATGTGGCCCCACCTGTTGACCGTTCCTTGCGGCCGAATGTCACATGAGGCCAATGTCAACATGTAGACATTATCCATTTATATTTATTAATCACTACATGCAGACTACGCATTATCCATTTATTAAACCATCAAATTATTCGTATTAATAATATAAAATATATACTGTGCTCAACTCAAATTTTTATGTTATCTTAGAAAACATAATGCATCACATCTCTTATATATAAATTTTGTTTACAATGTGCAGATTTTAAAGCGATGATTAGAAAGGAAAAAACTTTTAAACAGTGGGTACATTTGGACAAATATAAGAACATAACTTTATATATAGGGCTTATATATAATTAAACATACTTAAGAGAGGATAACTGGCCCCACTTTACATATATTCAGTGGGGCCCGAGAAACATTAGATTTAACTAAAAAAAAATGCTAGCCCTAACTGCTCCCGCTCTGCATGCGGGAGCCCTTCCCGCCCTCCGGCGCCGCCCTACTTCCGCGGCAACTCCGCCGCCCGGATCTCCATCTCCTTGTTGACGCGGGCGCGGCGGTTCTCCGCCCGCATCCTCTCCTCCTGCCTCTCACGGGACCGCTTGATCCTGGCCCGGAGGGCCTTCGCCTCCTCCTTCGCCTCCTTCTTCTCCTGCGCCTTCAACTCCTTCGCCTCCAGCCGCTCCAGTCTCTTGAGGCGGCGGTTCGTCTTGGGGGAGATGTCCGACGTCTTGGTGGTGGGGGAAGGGACGGGGCGGTGGACGAAGGGCGGCGTCGGCGATCGCTCCCGTTTGGGAGAGTCGTCGACGGGAAGCACGATGGGCAGGACGTCCTCCGCCTGCCACTCGACCTCGTACCAAGGCCGAGCCTTGGGGTGGTTGTCCTCGTCGGAGACCGACTCCGGGCTTGAAGGGAGTGAGTACGAAGACATTGTTAGGGCTTGAAGGGAGAGAGAGGCAAAGGGCTGGAGAGGGATGAGAATATGGAGGACGAGTGAAGGACTATTTAAAGACACGATTAGACGCGTGAATTTATTTGGGTAGATGAAGCAAACTGTGTAAACACATTGGATAATGAAGTGCAGAAGAGTCGTGCATGGTCAAAGCGGTGTAGAACAGGCATAGGCGTAGGCGTAGGCCGGACAGTTAGTGACACGGAGTACGAGCGCGTGTGCATTCGTTAGTCGAAGTGATTCGACGTTGCATGCTTGTATTAAAGAAGAGAAGAAAGTCCAAAGTCTCCTCGCTAGCTACATATGCATTGATGCGTATCTTGTGAAAACTAGGCGTGGAGGCTGCGTCGCTGCAAATGCGACGCGACTCGTACGTGTTTCTGAAACCAGGCGTGGAGGGCTTCGTCGCTGCAATGCGACGCGACTCGTGTTTCTGAAACAAGGCGTGCAGGGCTGCTGCAAATGCGACGCGACGTTAACTATTTTCTTCTTCTGCATCGTACGGATGCGCTCGCAGCCACAGCGATCCGCTAGACGTTCGTTCTGCTCTCTGATTGGTTGGTACGTTGGCCACAGGGATCGATGGTTCTACATATGATTTCTTTGCTGTTAAGTATTATAAACCATGTTATTTAAATAAAAAATATAATGAAACTTCAGATTTACTACAGCGATGATTTTTATCAGTTTTACATATGATTTTTCTATTAAACCATGTTATTTAAATAAAAAATAAAAAATAGAAGAATTATTCAAAACATAATGAAACTTCAGATTTACACTATACATGTAGAAGAGATGTCTAGGAAATTCATTTGGTTGATTTAGAAAATATGCCAAAAAATGTTGAAGCCAAATGGGGGTATTACCCTAGCTTCGGACCTCATTTGAAGCACATTTCTCACGAGAATTGAGCGATGGTTGCAAATGAGCATAAATAATTCAAAAAATTCAAATGACATGAATCCAACGCACAATGTTGTTATATGTGATATAGTAATTTTTTCATGAAATTTCAAACGGGGGTGTCTACCCTAGCTTCAGACCTCATTTGGAGCACATTTCTCATGAGAATAGAGCGATGGTTTCAAATGAGCTTAAATAATTCAAAAAAATATCAAATTGACATGAATCCAACGCACAATGCTGTTATATGTGATTTGCCCTAGCTTCAGACCTCATTGAAGCACATTTGCCCAAAATTTTGGAATGACTTAGTTCAACATGCATCATACAACATTATTCAAACATTCTTTTCGCTTTTAATCTACATTCTGGCTCGTGATTGCGTTCAGAAATACTCAAAATTAATTAAAAAACGCGAACTCGTTGAAATAGGCTCAAATTCATAGATTCGACGATAGTTTTACAGAAAGCTAGACGGCATGATGCATGCCAGCCTCGACACCTGGGGCATCCTTACAACCCACTCCAAGCAACTCACTCCACATGCAACACTGCACCTTGTTACCCCTGCCCATGAGTGGACGATGCGTGATCTGGTTTTTTATTGCCTTCGAAAGCGGAAGGAACGGCCGAAAACGGGGATTTCCTTGGCCAACTTGTTGTTTCCTATGCCCAAAGTCGAAATCATGATGCATTCCAAGAACCTCGCTTCATTTCAGCAACATTGCACGTGTGGGATCTCAAAAAGCCGCTTCCATTCTCAAGTTGCCTACCAATCTTATGTTGTAGCCGTTTCCGGGCACTTTCGGTCCAGAACATTGTTCCCTTCCACCTACGATGCCTGGAATACAGCAGAGATGAGAATGTAAGCCACACTTGGCAATGTGGGCCCACACAAAATGCTTGAACCCATTGCAGGACTTGTATGTGTCGTCGTTGCGCTGGGTGGCGTCGAAGCACCGGACGTTAACCGGGACGATTCTCGCCGCTTCTCGCTCTTGCATGCCAGCCTCGACACCTGGGGCATCCTTACAACCCACTCCAAGCAACTCACTCCACATGCAACACTTCACCTTGTTACCCCTGCCCATGAGTGGGTGATGCGTGATCTAGTTTTATATTGCCTTCGAAAGCGGAAGGAACGGCCGAAAACGGGGATTTCCTTGGCCAACTTGTTGTTTCCCATGCCCAAAGTCGAAATAATGATGCATGCCAAGAACCTCGCTTCATTTCAGCAACATTGCACGTGTGGGATCTCAAAAAGCCGCTTCCATTCTCAAGTTGCCTACCAATCTTATGTCGAAGCCGTTTCCGGGCACTTTCGGTCCAGAACATTGTTCCCTTCCACCTACGATGCCTGGAATACAGCAGAGATGAGAATGTAAGCCACACTTGGCAATGTGGGCCCACACAAAATGCTTGAACCCCATTGCAGGACTTGTATGGTGCCGCCGTTGCGCTGGGTGGCGTCGAAGCACCGGACGTTAACCGGACGATTCTCGCCGCTTCTCGCTCTTGCATGCCAGCCTCGACACCTGGGGCATCCTTACAACCCACTCCAAGCAACCTCACTCCACATGCAACACTGCACCTTGTTACCCCTGCCCATGAGTGGGCGATGCGTGATCTGGTTTTATATTGCCTTCGAAAGCGGAAGGAACGGCCGAAAACGGGGATTTCCTTGGCCAACTTGTTGTTTCCCATGCCCAAAGTCGAAATCATGATGCATTCCAAGAACCTCGCTTCATTTCAGCAACATTGCACGTGTGGGATCTCAAAGCCGCTTCCATTCTCAAGTTGCCTACCAATCTTATGTCGTAGCCGTTTCCGGGCACTTTCGGTCCAGAACAGTGTTCCTTCCAACTACGATGCCTGGAATACAGCAGAGATGAGAATGTAAGCCACACTTGGCAATGTGGGCCCACACAAAATGCTTGAACCCCATTGCAGGACTTGTATGGTGCCGCCGTTGCGCTGGGTGGCGTCGAAGCACCGGACGTTAACCGGACGATTCTCGCCGCTTCTCGCTCTTGCATGCCAGCCTCGACACCTGGGGCATCCTTACAACCCACTCCAAGCAACTCACTCCACATGCAACACTGCACCTTGTTACCCCTGCCCATGAGTGGGCGATGCGTGATCTGGTTTATATTGCCTTCGAAAGCGGAAGGAACGGCGAAAACGGGGATTTCTCTGGCCAACTTGTTGTTTCCCATGCCCAAAGTCGAAATCATGATGCATTCCAAGAACCTCACTTCATTTCAGCAACATTGCACGTGTGGGATCTCAAAAAGCCGCTTCCATTCTCAAGTTGCCTACCAATCTTATGCCGTAGCCGTTTCCGGGCACTTTCGGTCCAGAACAGTGTTCCTTCCACCTACGATGCCTGGATACAGCAGAGATGAGAATGTAAGCCACACTTGGCAATGTGGGCCCACACAAAATGCTTGAACCCCATTGCAGGACTTGTATGGTGCCGTCGTTGCGCTGGGTGGCGTCGAAGCACCGGACGTTAACCGGACGATTCTCGCCGCTTCTCGCTCTTGCATGCCAGCCTCGACACCTGGGGCATCCTTACAACCCACTCCAAGCAACTCACTCCACATGCAACACTGCACCTTGTTACCCCTGCCCATGAGTGGGCGATGCGTGATCTGGTTTTATATTGCCTTCGAAAGCGGAAGGAACGGCCGAAACGGGGATTTCCTTGGCCAACTTGTTGTTTCCCATGCCCAAAGTCGAAATCATGATGCATTCCAAGAACCTCGCTTCATTTCAGCAACATTGCACGTGTGGGATCTCAAAAAGCCGCTTCCATTCTCAAGTTGCCTACCAATCTTATGTCGTAGCCGTTTCCGGGCACTTTCGGTCCAGAACAGTGTTCCTTCCAACTACGATGCCTGGAACAGCAGAGATGAGATGTAGCCACACTTGGCAATGTGGGCCCACACAAAATGCTTGAACCCCATTGCAGGACTTGTATGGTGCCGTCGTTGCGCTGGGTGGCGTCGAAGCACCGGACGTTAACCGGACGATTCTCGCCGCTTCTCGCTCTTGCATGCCAGCCTCGACACCTGGGGCATCCTTACAACCCACTCCAAGCAACTCACTCCACATGCAACACTGCACCTTGTTACCCCTGCCCATGAGTGGGCGATGCGTGATCTGGTTTTATATTGCCTTCGAAAGCGGAAGGAACGGCCGAAAACGGGGATTTCCTGGCCAACTTGTTGTTTCCCATGCCCAAAGTCGAAATCATGATGCATTCCAAGAACCTCACTTCATTTCAGCAACATTGCACGTGTGGGATCTCAAAAAGCCGCTTCCATTCTCAAGTTGCCTACCAATCTTATGTCGTAGCCGTTTCCGGGCACTTTCGGTCCAGAACAGTGTTCCTTCCACTACGATGTCTGGAATCAGCAGAGATGAGAATGTAAGCCACACTTGGCAATGTGGGCCCACACAAAATGCTTGAACCCCATTGCAGGACTTGTATGGTGCCGCCGTTGCGCTGGGTGGCGTCGAAGCACCGGACGTTAACCGGACGATTCTCGCCGCTTCTCGCTCTTGCATGCCAGCCTCGACACCTGGGGCATCCTTACAACCTACTCCAAGCAACTCACTCCACATGCAACACTGCACCTTGTTACCCCTGCCCATGAGTGGGCGATGCGTGATCTGGTTTTATATTGCCTTCGAAAGCGGAAGGAACGGCCGAAAACGGGGATTTCCTTGGCCAACTTGTTGTTTCCCATGCCCAAAGTCGAAATCATGATGCATTCCAAGAACCTCGCTTCATTTCAGCAACATTGCACGTGTGGGATCTCAAAGTCGCTTCCATTCTCAAGTTGCCTACCAATCTTATGTCGTAGCCGTTTCCAGGCACTTTCGGTCAGAACAGTGTTCCTTCCAACTACGATGCCTGGAATACAGCAGAGATGAGAATGTAAGAGTCAATGTGGGCCCACACAAAATGCTTGAACCCCATTGCAGGACTTGTATGGTGCCGTCGTTGCGCTGGGTGGGTCGAAGCACCGGACGTTAACCCGGACGATTCTCGCCGCTTCTCGCTCTTGCATGCCAGCCTCGACACCTGGGGCATCCTTACAACCCACTCCAAGCAACTCACTCCACATGCAACACTGCACCTTGTTACCCCTGCCCATGAGTGGGCGATGCGTGATCTGGTTTTATATTGCCTTCGAAAGCGGAAGGAACGGCCGAAAACGGGGATTTCCTTGGCCAACTTGTTGTTTCCCATGCCCAAAGTCGAAAGGGATAATTAACAAGGTGCCCTCAGTTGGCACCACGACCTCGGTTTTACCCCTAGCGCGAATCGACCTCAGTTTTGCCCCTAGTCAGTGCGCAAGGACTCCTTTCGCTGCTCCCACCGTTACTTTCGGCCCCCCGTTAGGATCCTGGCCTGTGGGACCCATCATAGAACCGTTGGCGCGGCCTATGGGCCCCAGCTGTTGAGTGTTGGCGCTGCATGTGGGCCCACCTGTTGACGGTTGGCGCTGCATGTGGGCCCCACCTGTTGACCGTTCCTTGCGGCCGAATGTCACATGAGGCCAATGTCAACATGTAGACATTATCCATTTATATTTATTAATCACTACATGCAGACTACGCATTATCCATTTATTAAACCATCAAATTATTCGTATTAATATATAAAATATATACTGTGCTCAACTCAAATTTTTATGTTATCTTAGAAAACATAATGCATCACATCTCTTATATATAAATTTTGTTTACAATGTGCAGATTTTAAAGCGATGATTAGAAAGAAAAAACTTTTAAACAGTGGGTACATTTGGACAAATATAAGAACATAACTTTATATAGGGCTTATATATAATTAAACATACTTAAGAGAGGATAACTGGCCCCACTTTACATATATTCAGTGGGGCCCGAGAAGAAACATTAAATTTAACTAAAAAAATGCTTAGCCCTAACTGCTCCCGCTCTGCATGCGGGAGCCCTTCCCGCCCTCCGGCGCCGCCCTACTTCCGCGGCCACTCCGCCGCCCGGATCTCCATCTCCTTGTTGACGCGGGGCGGCGGTTCTCCGCCCGCATCCTCTCCTCCTACCTCTCACGGGGCCGCTTGATCCTGGCCCGGAGGGCCTTCGCCTCCTCCTTCGCCTCCTTCTTCTCCTGCGCCTTCAACTCCTTCGCCTCCAGCCGCTCCAGTCTCTTGAGGCGGCGGTTCGTCTTGGGGGAGATGTCCGACGTCTTGGTGGTGGGGGAAGGGACGGGGCGGTGGACGAAGGGCGGCGTCGGTGATCGCTCCCGTTTGGGAGAGTCGTCGACGGGAAGCACGATGGGCAGTCCTCCGCCTGCCACTCGACCTCGTACCAAGGCCGAGCCTTGGGGTGGTTGTCCTCGTCGGAGACCGACTCCGGGCTTGAAGGGAGTGAGTACGAAGACATTGTTAGGGCTTGAAGGGAGAGAGAGGCAAAGGGCTGGAGAGGGATGAGAATATGGAGGACGAGTGAAGGACTATTTAAAGACACGATTAGACGCGTGAATTTATTTGGGTAGATGAAGCAAACTGTGTAAACACATTGGATAATGAAGTGTAGAAGAGTCGTGCATGTTCAAAGCGGTGTAGAACAGGCATAGGCGTAGGCGTAGGCCGGACAGCTAGTGACACGGAGTACGAGCGCGTGTGCATTCGTCAGTCGAAGTGATTCGACGTTGCATGCTTGTATTAAGAAGAGAAGAAAGTCCAAAGTCTCCTCGCTAGCTACATATGCATTGATGCGTATCTTGTGAAAACTAGGCGTGGAGGGCTGCGTCGCTGCAAATGCGACGCGACTCGTACGTGTTTCTGAAACCAGGCGTGGAGGGCTTCGTCGCTGCAAATGCGACGCGACTCATGTTTCTGAAACAAGGCGTGCATGGCTGCTGCAAATGCGACGCGACGTTAACTATTTTCTTCTTCTGCATCGTACGGATGCGCTCGCAGCCACAGCGATCCGCTAGACGTTCGTTCTGCGCTCTGATTGGTTGGTACGTTGGCCACAGGGATCGATGGTTCTACATATGATTTCTTTGCTGTTAAGTATTATAAACCATGTTATTTAAATAAAAAATATAATGAAACTTCAGATTTACTACAGCGATGATTTTTATCAGTTTTACATATGATTTTTTCTATTAAACCATGTTATTTAAATAAAAATAAAAAATAGAAGAATTATTCAAAACATAATGAAACTTCAGATTTACACTATACATGTAGAAGAGATGTCTAGGAAATTCATTTGGTTGATTTAGAAAATATGCCAAAAAATGTTTGAAGCACAAATGGGGGTATTTACCCTAGCTTCGGACCTCATTTGAAGCACATTTCTCACGAGAATTGAGCGATGGTTGCAAATGAGCATAAATAATTCAAAAAAATTCAAAATGACATGAATCCAACGCACAATGTTGTTATATGTGATATAGTCGATTTTTTCATGAAATTTCAAACGGGGGTGTCTACCCTAGCTTCAGACCTCATTTGGAGCACATTTCTCATGAGAATAGAGCGATGGTTTCAAATGAGCTTAAATAATTCAAAAAAATATCAAATTGACATGAATCCAACGCACAATGCTGTTATATGTGATTTGCCCTAGCTTCAGACCTCATTTGAAGCACATTTGCCCAAAATTTTGGAATGACTTAGTTCAACATGCATCATACAACATTATTCAAACATTCTTTTCGCTTTTAATCTACATTCTGGCTCGTGATTGCGTTCAGAAATACTCAAAATTAATTAAAAAACGCGAACTCGTTGAAATAGGCTCAAATTCATAGATTCGACGATAGTTTTACAGAAAGCTAGACGGCATGATGCATGCCAGCCTCGACACCTGGGGCATCCTTACAACCCACTCCAAGCAACTCACTCCACATGCAACACTGCACCTTGTTACCCCTGCCCATGAGTGGACGATGCGTGATCTGGTTTTATATTGCCTTAGAAAGCGGAAGGAACGGCCGAAAACGGGGATTTCCTTGGCCAACTTGTTGTTTCCTATGCCCAAAGTCGAAATCATGATGCATTCCAAGAACCTCGCTTCATTTCAGCAAAATTGCACGTGTGGGATCTCAAAAAGCCGCTTCCATTCTCAAGTTGCCTACCAATCTTATGTTGTAGCCGTTTCCGGGCACTTTTGGTCCAGAACATTGTTCCCTTCCACCTAGGATGCCTGGAATACAGCAGAGATGAGAATGTAAGCCACACTTGGCAATGTGGGCCCACACAAAATGCTTGAACCCCATTGCAGGACTTGTATGGTGCCGTCGTTGCGCTGGGTGGCGTCGAAGCACCGGACGTTAACCGGGACGATTCTCGCCGCTTCTCGCTCTTGCATGCCAGCCTCGACACCTGGGGCATCCTTACAACCCACTCCAAGCAACTCACTCCACATGCAACACTGCACCTTGTTACCCTGCCCATGAGTGGGTGATGCGTGATCTGGTTTTATATTGCCTTCGAAAGCGGAAGGAACGGCCGAAAACGGGGATTTCCTTGGCCAACTTGTTGTTTCCCATGCCCAAAGTCGAAATAATGATGCATGCCAAGAACCTCGCTTCATTTCAGCAACATTGCACGTGTGGGATCTCAAAAAGCCGCTTCCATTCTCAAGTTGCCTACCAATCTTATGTCGTAGCCGTTTCCGGGCACTTTCGGTCCAGAACAGTGTTCCCTTAAACCTAGGATGCCTAGAAAACAGCAGAGATGAGAATGTAAGCCACACTTGGCAATGTGGGCCCACACAAAATGCTTGAACCCCATTGCAGGACTTGTATGGTGCCGTCGTTGCGCTGGGTGCCTTCGAAGCACCTGAGGTTAACCGGGACGATTCTCGCCGCTACTCGCTCTTGCATGCCAGCCTCGACACCTGGGGCATTCTTACAACCCACTCCAAGCAACTCACTCCACATGCAACACTGCACCTTGTTACCCCTGCCCATGAGTGGGCGATGCGTGATCTGGTTTATATTGCCTTCGAAAGCGGAAGGAACGGCCGAAAACGGGGATTTGCTTGGCCAACTTGTTGTTTCCAATGCCCAAAGTCGAAATCATGATGCATTCCAAGAACCTCGCTTCATTTCAGCAACATTGCACGTGTGGGATCTCAAGAAGCCGCTTCCATTCTCAAGTTGCCTACCAATCTTATGTTGTAGCCGTTTCCGGGCACTTTCGGTCCAGAACATTGTTCCCTTCCACCTAGGATGCCTGGAAAACAGCAGAGATGAGAATGTAAGCCACACTTGGCAATGTGGACCCACACAAAATGCTTGAACCCATTGCAGAACTTGTATGGTGTCGTCGTTGCGCTGGGTGGCGTCGAAGCACCGGACGTTAACCGGGACGATTCTCGCCGCTTCTCGCTCTTGCATGCCAGCCTCGACACCTGGGGCATCCTTACAACCCACTCCAAGCAACTCACTCAACATGCAACACTGCACCTTGTTACCCCTGCCCATGAGTGGGCGATGCGTGATCTGGTTTTATATTGCCTTCGAAAGCGGAAGGAACGGTCGAAAATGGGGATTTCCTTGGCCAACTTGTTGTTTCCCATGCCCAAAGTCGAAATCATGATGCATTCCAAGAACCTCGCTTCATTTCAGCAACATTGCACGTGTGGGATCTCAAAAAGCCGCTTCCATTCTCAAGTTGCCTACCAATCTTATGTCGTAGCCATTTCCGGGCACTTTCGGTCCAGAACAGTGTTCCCTTCCACCTAGGATGCCTGGAAAAGAGCAGAGATGAGAATGTGGGCCCACACAAAAATGCTTGAACCCATTGCAGGACTTGTATGGTGCCGTCGTTGCGCTGGGTGGCGTCGAAGCACCGGACGTTAACCGGGAATATTCTCGCCGCTTCTCGCTCTTGCATGCCAGCCTCGATACCTGGGGCATCCTTACAACCCACTCCAAGCAACTCACTCCACATGCAACACTGCACCTTTTTACCCCTGCCATGAGTGGGCGATGCGTGATCTGGTTTTATATTGCCTTCGAAAGCGGAAGGAACGGCCGAAAACGGGGATTTCCTTGGCCAACTTGTTGTTTCCCATGCCCAAAGTCGAATCATGATGCATTCCAAGAACCTCGCTTCATTTCAGCAACATTGCACGTGTGGGATCTCAAAAAGCCGCTTCCATTCTCAAGTTGCCTACCAATCTTATGTCGTAGCCGATTCCGGGCACTTTCGGTCCACAACAGTGTTCCCTTCCACCTAGGATGCCTGGAAAACAGCAGAGATGAGAATGTGGGCCCACACAAAATGCTTGAACCCCATTGCAGGACTTGTATGGTGCCGTCGTTGCGCTGGGTGGCGTCGAAGCACCGGACGTTAACCGGGACGATTCTCGCCGCTTCTCGCTCTTGCATGCCAGCCTCGACACCTGGGGCATCCTTACAACCCACTCCAAGCAACTCACTAACATGCAACACTGCACCTTGTTACCCCTGCCCATGAGTGGGCGATGCGTGATCTGGTTTTATATTGCCTTCGAAAGCGGAAGGAACGGCCGAAAACGGGGATTTCCTTGGCCAACTTGTTGTTTCCCATGCCCAAAGTCGAAATCATGATGCATTCCAAGAACCTCGCTTCATTTCAGCAACACTGCAAGTGTGGGATCTCAAAAAGCCGCTTCCATTCTCAAGTTGCCTACCAATCTATGTCGTAGCCGTTTCCGGGCACTTTCGGTCCAGAACAGTGTTCCCCCACCTAGGATGCCTGGAAATCAGCAGAGATGAGAATGTGGGCCCACACAAAATGCTTGAACCCCATTGCACGACTTGTATGGTGCCGTCGTTGCGCTGGGTGGCGTCGAAGCACCGGACGTTAACCGGACGATTCTCGCCGCTTCTCGCTCTTGCATGCCAGCCTCGACACCTGGGGCATCCTTACAACCCACTCCAAGCAACTCACTCCACATGCAACACTGCACCTTGTTACCCCTGCCCATGAGTGGGCGATGCGTGATCTGGTTTATATTGCCTTCGAAAGCGGAAGGAACGGCCGAAAACGGGGATTTCCTTGGCCAACTTTGTTTCCCATGCCCAAAGTCGAAATCATGATGCATTCCAAGAACCTCGCTTCATTTCAGCAACATTGCACGTGTGGGATCTCAAAAAGCCGCTTCATTCTCAAGTTGCCTACCAATCTTATGTCGTAGCCGTTTCCGGGCACTTTCGGTCCAGAACAGTGTTCCCTTCCACCTAGGATGCCTGGAAAACAGCAGAGAAATGTGGGCCCACACAAAATACTTGAACCCCATTGCAGGACTGTATGGTGCCGTCGTTGCGCTGGGTGGCGTCGAAGCACCGGACGTTAACCGGACATTCTCGCCGCTTCTCGCTCTTGCATGCCAGCCTCGACACCTGGGGCATCCTTACAACCACTCCAAGCAACTCACTCCACATGCAACACTGCACCTTGTTACCCCTTCCATGAGTGGGCGATGCGTGATCTGGTTTTATATTGCCTTCGAAAGCGGAAGGAACGGCCGAAAACGGGATTTCCTTGACCAACTGTTGTTTCCATGCCCAAAGTCGAATCATGATGCATTCCAAGAACTCGCTTCATTTCAGCAACATTGCACGTGTGGGATCTCAAAAAGCCGCTTCCATTCTCAAGTTGCCTACCAATCTTATGTCGTAGCCGTTTCCGGGCACTTTCGGTCCAGAACAGTGTTCCCTTCCACCTAGGATGCCTGGAAATCAGCAGAGATGAGAATGTGGGCCCACACAAAATGCTTGAACCCCATTGCACGACTTGTATGTGCCGTCGTTGCGCTGGGTGGCGTCGAAGCACCGGACGTTAACCGGGACGATTCTCGCCGCTTCTCGCTCTTGCATGCCAGCCTCGACACCTGGGGCATCCTTACAACCCACTCCAAGCAACTCACTCCACATGCAACACTGCACCTTGTTACCCCTGCCCATGAGTGGGCGATGCGTGATCTGGTTTATATTGCCTTCGAAAGCGGAAGGAACGGCCGAAACGGGATTTCCTTGGCCAACTTGTTGTTTCCCATGCCCAAAGTCGAAATCATGATGCTTCCAAGAACCTCGCTTCATTTCAGCAACATTGCACGTGTGGGATCTCAAAAGCCGCTTCCATTCTCAAGTTGCCTACCAATCTTATGTCGTAGCCGTTTCCGGGCACTTTCGGTCCAGAACAGTGTTCCCTTCCACCTAGGATGCCTGGAAAAGAGCAGAGATAGAATGTGGGCCCACACAAAATGCTTGAACCCCATTGCAGGACTTGTATGTGCCGTCGTTGCGCTGGGTGGCGTCGAAGCACCGGACGTTAACCGGGACGATTCTCGCCGCTTCTCGCTCTTGCATGCCAGACTCGACACCTGGGGCATCCTTACAACCCACTCCAAGCAACTCACTCCACATGCAACACTGCACCTTGTTACCCTGCCCATGAGTGGCGATGCGTGATCTGGTTTTACCTTCGAAAGCGGAAGGAACGGCCGAAAACGGGGATTTCCTTGGCCAACTTGTGGTTTCCCATGCCCAAAGTCGAAATCGTGATGCATTCCAAGAACCTCGCTTCATTTCAGCAACATTGCACGTGTGGGATCTCAAAAAGCCGCTTCCATTCTCAAGTTGCCTACTAATCTTATGTCGTAGCCGATTCCGGCACTTTCGGTCCAGAACAGTGTTCCCTTCCACCTAGGATGCCTGGAAAAGAGCAGAGATGAGAATGTGGGCCCACACAAAATGCTTGAACCCCATTGCAGGACTTGTATGGTGCCGTCGTTGCGCTGGGTGGCGTCGAAGCACCGGACGTTAACCGGGACGATTCTCGCCGCTTCTCGCTCTTGCATGCCAGACTCGACACCTGGGGCATCCTTACAACCCACTCCAAGCAACTCACTCCACATGCAACACTGCACCTTGTTACCCCTGCCCATGAGTGGGCGATGCGTGATCTGGTTTTATATTGCCTTCGAAAGCGGAAGGAACGCCGAAAACGGGGATTTCCTTGGCCAACTTGTGGTTTCCCATGCCCAAAGTCGAAATCGTGATGCATTCCAAGAACCTCGCTTCATTTCAGCAACATTGCACGTGTGGGATCTCAAAAAAGCCGCTTCCATTCTCAAGTTGCCTACTAATCTTATTCGTAGCCGATTCCGGGCACTTTCGGTCCAGAACAGTGTTCCCTTCCACCTAGGATGCCTGGAAAACAGCAGAGAGAGAAAGTGGGCCCACACAAAATGCTTGAACCCCATTGCACGACTTGTATGGTGCCGTCGTTGCGCTGGGTGGCGTCGAAGCACCGGACGTTAACCGGGACGATTCTCGCCGCTTCTCGCTCTTGCATGCCAGCCTCGACACCTGGGGCATCCTTACAACCCACTCCAAGCAACTCACACCACACAACACTGCACTTGTTACCCCTGCCCATGAGTGGGCGATGCGTGATCTGGTTTATATTGCCTTCGAAAGCGGAAGGAACGGCCGAAAACGGGATTTCCTTGGCCAACTTGTTGTTTCCCATGCCCAAAGTCGAAATCATGATGCATTCCAAGAACCTCGCTTCATTTCAGCAACATTGCACGTGTGGGATCTCAAAAAGCCGCTTCCATTCTCAGTTGCCTACCAATCTTATGTCGTAGCCGTTTCCGGCACTTTCGGTCCAGAACAGTGTTCCCTTCCACCTAGGATGCCTGGAAAACAGCAGAGATGAGAATGTGGGCCCACACAAAATGCTTGAACCCATTGCAGGACTTGTATGGTGCCGTCGCGCTGGGTGGCGTCGAAGCACCGACGTTAACCGGGAAGATTCTCGCCGCTTCTCGCTCTTGCATGCCAGACTCGACACCTGGGGCATCCTTACAACCCACTCCAAGCAACTCACTCCACATGCAACACTGCACCTTGTTTACCCCTGCCCATGAGTGGGCGATGCGTGATCTGGTTTTATATTGCCTCGAAAGCGGAAGGAACGGCCGAAAACGGGGATTTTCCTTGGCCAACTTGTGGTTTCCCATGCCCAAAGTCGAAATCGTGATGCATTCCAAGAACCTCGCTTCATTTCAGCAACATTGCACGTGTGGGATCTCAAAAAGCCGCTTCCATTCTCAAGTTGCCTACTAAACTTATGTCGTAGCCGATTCCGGGCACTTTCGTCCAGAACAGTGTTCCCTTCCACCTAGGATGCCTTGAAAACAGCAGAGATGAGAATGTGGGCCCACACAAAATGCTTAACCCCATTGCAGACTTGTATGGTGCCGTCGTTGCGCTGGGTGGCGTCGAAGCACCGGACGTTAACCGGGACGATTCTCGCCGCTTCTCGCTCTGCATGCCAGCCTCGACACCTGGGGCATCCTTACAACCCACTCCAAGCAACTCACTCAACAGCAACACTGCACCTTGTTACCCCTGCCCATGAGTGGGCGATGCGTGATCTGGTTTTATTGCCTTCGAAAGCGGAAGGAACGGCCGAAAACGGGGATTTCCTTGGCCAACTTGTTGTTTCCCATGCCCAAAGTCGAAATCATGATGCATTCCAAGAACCTCGCTTCATTTCAGCAACATTGCACGTGTGGGATCTCAAAAAGCCGCTTCCATTCTCAGTTGCCTACCAATCTTATGTCGTAGCCGTTCCGGGCACTTTCGTCCAGAACAGTGTTCCCATCCACCTAGGATGCCTGGAAATCAGCAGAGATGAGAATGTGGGCCCACACAAAATGCTTGAACCCCATTGCACGACTTGTATGGTGCCGTCGTTGCGCTGGGTGCGTCGAAGCACCGGACGTTAACCGGGACGATTCTCGCCGCTTCTCGCTCTTGCATGCCAGCCTCGACACCTGGGGCATCCTTACAACCCACTCCAAGCAACTCACTCCACATGCAACACTGCACCTTGTTACCCCTGCCCATGAGTGGGCGATGCGTGATCTGGTTTTATATTGCCTTCGAAAGCGAAGGAACGGCCGAAAACGGGATTTCCTTGGCCAACTTGTTGTTTCCCATGCCCAAAGTCGAAATCATGATGCATTCCAAGAACCTCGCTTCATTTCAGCAACATTGCACGTGTGGGATCTCAAAAAAACCGCTTCCATTCTCAAGTTGCCTACCAATCTTATGTCGTAGCCGTTTCCGGCACTTTCGGTCCAGAACAGTGTTCCCTTCCACCTAGGAATGCCTGGAAAACAGCAGAGATGAGAATGTGGGCCCCACACAAATGCTTGAACCCCATTGCAGGACTGTATGGTGCCGTCGTTGTGCTGGGTGGCGTCGAAGCACCGACGTTAACTGGGACGATTCTCGCCGCTTCTCGCTCTGCATGCCAGCCTCGACACCTGGGGCATCCTTACAACCCACTCCAAGCAACTCACTCCACATGCAACACTGCACCTTGTTACCCCTGCCCATGAGTGGGCGATGCGTGATCTGGTTTATATTGCCTTCGAAAGCGGAAGGAACGGCCGAAAACGGGGATTTCCTTGGCCAACTTGTTGTTTCCCATGCCCAAAGTCGAAATCATGATGCATTCCAAGAACCATCGCTTCATTTCAGCAACATTGCACGTGTGGGAATCTCAAAAAGCCGCTTCCATTCTCAAGTTGACTACCAATCTTACGTCGTAGCCGTTTCCGGGCACTTTCGGTCCAGAACAGTGTTCCCTTCCACCTAGGATGCCTGGAAAACAGCAGAGATGAGAATGTGGGCCCACACAAATGCTTGAACCCCATTGCAGGACTTGTATGGTGCCGTCGTTGCGCTGGGTGGCGTCGAAGCACCGGACGTTAACCGGGACTATTCTCGCCGCTTCTCGCTCTTGCATGCCAGCCTCGACACCTGGGGCATCCTTACAACCCACTCCAAGCAACTCACTCAACATGCAACACTGCACCTTGTTACCCCTGCCCATGAGTGGGCGATGCGTGATCTGGTTTTATATTGCCTTCGAAAGCGGAAGGAACGGCCGAAAACGGGGATTTCCTTGGCCAACTTGTTGTTTCCCATGCCCAAAGTCGAAATCATGATGCATTCCAAGAATCTCGCTTCATTTCAGCAACATTGCACGTGTGGGATCTCAAAAAGCCGCTTCCATTCTCAAGTTGCCTACCAATCTTATGTCGTAGCCGTTTCCGGGCACTTTCGGTCCAGAACAGTGTTCCCTTCCACCTAAGATGCCTGAAAAACAGCAGAGATGAGAATGTAAGCCATTTTTGTCTTCAATTTTAGTCTTCAATTTTAACCATTTTTGTGCAAAAAATATGGAAAAACAACTATACAAAAAGAAACCCTAGATTCACGCATGCACATTGCGTCAGATGGAGAGCAAAAGGGAAACTCCATAAATACACGGTTTGTCGCATATCCACTTCCTTCCTTCCTCCGTCTCTGCATCAACTTTTCCCCAAAAAACGCATCCTCCCCTCCACTTCCACCGCAAAACCCTCGACGGTTCCCCTGCCCTTCCCATCCGCCATGAAGAGATCACGCGAAAGCTTCGACGCCGAGGAAGGTAATGAGGTGGCGTCCGTCGTCGGCGAGCCATCTTCTGCTGTCGTCCCAGCCGCGGCCAGCTCTGGTACAGTGGCTGCTGCTTCCGGCGAAGATGGCCCATCCCACGCCGCCGTGCCATCTGACCTCGAGGCTGCGTACAAGGAGATTGACGAAAGCTACGACCAATCAGCTGAATACGCCATGTGGGGGGCCATCTCCGCTAAGCTGACCAATGCTACGAACGCCGCGCCGCCCGCTGCGCCGACTGCCGCGCCGACTGAGGTAGTAGATCTATTTTTAGTGAACTTGCCATGTATTTTTGATAATGCCCTTGTATTCACAGACTGGTAGTAGATCGATTTTGCTTTGCACTATGTGGTTGTTCATGTTTGCCACTTATTTTGGTTGTGAGTTGTGACTTCTGTGAGTTGAGAGAACTAAGATAGAAACCTCTATGTGTGTGCCTAGGAAATTTATTTTGTTCTATGATGGATTGGAGCACAACCTGATGGTACCGTGTGTGTGCCTAGGAAATTTATTTTGTTCTATGGTGGATTGGAGCACAACCTGATGGTACCGTGTGTGTGCCTAGGAAATTTATTTTGTTCTATGGTGGATTGGAGCACAACCTGATGGTATTACATGCACGTGTGTGCCTAGGAAATTTCTTTTATTTTTTGATGGATTGGAGCACAACCTGGTATATATGCACGTGTGTGCCTAGGCAATTTTATTTCTCACATGTTATTTACATTAGTTCAAATGCCATTGTATATCTCATCATGTAATAATTACAACTGCAACTTCATATGTAATGTTCAAATAATTGTACAGTGTGTTATCATCCTAGATTCTCCTATTTATGATGTTACAACCTATTTTGGGTTGCAATAATCTTCACATTATTTCAACTTCAATTTCATATCTCATTTTCTAATAATTGTACACTATGTACTATGTTTTAATAAAATTCAATTAATATAGCTTGGGTAATTTGATGTGCAAGATTTTAGTTACTCCCTCCGATCCATATTAATGGTCGCTAAACCGGATGTATCTAGATATATTTTAGTGCTAGATACATCCGATTTAGCGACTATTAGTATGGATCGGAGGGAGTATCTGTTTTTGTTATGAAATAATGGGGCATATTACTCTATGGTTGCATGGCACATTGACATCAATGAGCACCATTCTATGTGGTAGAATCGAAAAAAATTCCTCATTGCAAGAGTTAGCGGTCTAGCATACATAGAAATTGTATTTTTGATAGTGGCCTTGTATTCAAAGAAAGAGAGAGTAGATCGATTTTGCTTTCAAATTATTCTGTTATTTCTCAACTGTTATTTACATTAGTTCAAATGCCATTTTATATCTCATCATGTAATAATTACAACTGCAACTTCATATCTAATGTTGAAATAATTGTATAGTGTGTTATCATCCTAGATTCTCCTATTTATGGTGTTACAACCTTTTTTTGGGTTGCAGTAATCTTCACATTATTTCAACTTCAATTTCATATCTCATTTTGTAATAATTGTACACTCTGTACTTTGTTTAATTAAAATTCAATGAATATAGCTTGGGTAATTTGATCCGCAAGATTTTAATTATCTGTTTTTGTTATGAAATACTGGGGCATATTACTCTATGGTTGCATGGCACATTGACATCAATTAGCACCATTCTATGTGGTAGAATCGAAATAAATTCCTCTTTGGAAGAGATAGCGGTCTTGCATACATAGAAATTTATTTTTGATAGTGGTCTTTTATTCAAAGAAAGAGGGAGTAGATCGATTTTTCTTTTTAATTTTATTGTTTTATTTCTCAAGTGTTATTTACATTAGTTCGAATGCCATTTTATATCTCATCATGTAATAATTACAACTGCAACTTCATATCTAATGTTGAAATAATTGTGTAGCGTGTTATCATCCTAGATTCTCCTATTTATGGTGTTACAACCTTTTTTGGGTTAATCTTCAAATTATTTCATCTGCAATTTCATATCTCATTCTGTAATAATCTGTCACAGTAGCTTTTAGGTTAATTAAACGTGCATGCCTACATGGATTCTAATTATCAGATTTGGTTATGATATACTAGGTTTAGTATAGGTTGCACATTTCATATCCATTTGAATTCTTCGGCAATAAATGATATAAAAGTTAAAAACGAATGAGCAACTTCAGTTTTCAGTTAATATATTGGCTTATTGCATTTTAGGAGCCGAGAGTTGAAGAAGAGTCATCTGATGGCGGACTGGCCTTGTCAGATGGTCATGGTTCTGGGGATGGAGGCTCTGGAGAAGATGATGAAGATTTTGAAGAAGTACCTCCAACATCAGCAAATGTTGAAAAAATCAGCTTGCAACGTCCATGTCTCCAATCTGGTGATACTTCAGCTAAAGGAGCAAAAGGGGGTGCACACCGACTTTGTTCTTCAAGCTGTGGTAAAGCCGAACCAGCGACCATCGTCTTTCATGGTTTCGCGTGTACTCCTTAGCAAGTTGGGTACTACCAACTGGCGCATTGTCCAGTCTCACGAAGAGGGAGACTCCGCGTATCTTTACATCAAGATGCGTAGACAGGATGTGCTAAGGTTTCACGGGAAGAGGTACGAGTGGGAGGGAGAACAAGTCACCTTCCGTAAGGTGAATAGACTCATTCCACTCATACCTGATCCCATGGAAGCTGGCCCAGTTCACAAGATCTTCTAAGTTGTGCCTGTGAAGACAATGTTTCTTTTGTTTAAACTATGTGTTGCTTCCAGTACTCCTGCATGATGCACTATGTGAAACATTATGTCCTTTTTATGTTATCGTTTAGCAGAGCTTATTAATATTGTTAAAGAGTTGTTTCTTTTTTGGAGGGCACGCAATTGGCACCTGATTTTTATAGGAGATAGTGGTTTGAGTACATGAACTTGACAGTTCGTTGCGAGCAACACTATCTTACACCACTCCACACCGGCTAGTCCGAGAACTGTCCCACAGACTCAAAAACCAAACACAAGAGAAGGCCTTTCCTAAACAAAGATCAGAGCCGCGTCGCCACAGATGCTGGTGCCTCTTAGGAATAACAAACTCCATCTTGACATCCCTAGTCGTCGAACCACCCAAAGGAGAATGGCGGCAGGACTAGTTCTACCTCGAGGAGGGAACTACTCGAACACCGCCAGCGAGGAGAGTTGTCATTGAGTTCAAAACAGACTTCACGTAGCATAATTTGCACTACTAGTTAGATATAGCACTTGCAATATGAACAAAAGTACCAAGATTAATCCATAGCTCAAAAGTAGCATATGTACTACTCGAATAAATTTACATATACTCTAATTACAAAGAACAAAAGTAGCATATATACTACGCCGCAGCAGGTGATCTAGTGCCAAGTGTGGGTCGCCCTCGCCCTCCTTGATCTGCCTCCCTCCTCGGCCTTCTTGGCGTCACTCATGGGTTTGAGCTTACGGTACAACTCTAGGGAGAGGAACCCATCAATTGCAGCATAGGTGATGTGTTCCATGTCTAGCATTTGGTTGTCCCAGTAGCTGTGCCACCGGTAATCCTTCTTCTTCATGTTTTGTAGACGGGATCAATAAATTTTGCTGCCATGGTAGCCATTCCAACTTTCTTTTCTTTGAACACATGAAAGTATAAATCTTGGATATCCTCATAATTTTCTTTTGGAATAGAAAAATTCCAGGTTCTCGCAAACATTTTCTTGTCGTTGTTGGTGTCAACACTTGCAAATTTGACGCCGCCAAAACGAAAAAGATCAGCCAGCGTCGCAGATTGCCACGAGTCACCACTGAAGTACACAAGTAACAAGAGTTTAGAAAAGTACTACTCCCTCGATCCGAAAAAAAGTGCGTGAGAAAACTGTTGCGCATGCATGTCTGGATGAGTACTAGTTGCAGAAAATCTAGATGAGTACTAGTTGCCGAAAAAAAGAGGAAAAAAGTAGTAGTAACACCAATCACAAGAACCAGGAATAACCAAATAGCAATCACAAGAACATGGCGGCGGAGCAGATGAGTACTAGCTGCAGAAAACAAGAGGAAAAATGACTTTAACCTGGAGTGATGGTACACCAGGACGTGGCGGCGTAATGCAAGCTGAAGGACGGCGACCTTCTTCTCGATATCAACCTTGTGGGATGTGTACTCGAAATCGAGCCCCATGAACCTTTCTTCGCCGCTATCAATCCACTGCTCGTACATGTCTACGACACGCTGCACCTCGGCAGGGTCGTTGGTATACGTGACGTCGATGCTTTCCTCGCCATGGATGGGGACCTTAATCGTGCGACAGAAATACTTCTGTTCGTTCATTCTTGGAAGAAGAAGAGAGGGGAGAGGATGGAAGAAGAAGAGACTGGAGTGCAGCGGTTGGAAGAGATGCAGTGGTGAATACGAATGGAAGTACAGGGGAGTATTAATATTAATTCTGTACGGAGCAGACTCGAAGTGGTTTCCGTGTGAAATCGATAGAAAAAAATTGGGAAGCACCTGTGCCGTGTGTGTACATAGACCTACTAAACCTACACAATGGCCAGCGCGGCCCACGATTTGTCCCATAGTACTCACTTGTTTGTGGGCCCAAACTAATAAGCATATTTTTAATCTACTAAACCTACACAATGGCCAGCGCGGCCCACGATTTGTCCCATCAAAACAGCTAGTCTACGGCCTGACCTAAGGCAGCGTGCGTGTAATCATTCTCCCACAGAAAACCGCCGACTTCACACGCCTCGCTCGCCACGTGTTCGCCGCCGCCTGCCCTTCCGCACAATTTTGACCTAGAATTTTTAGTCTACCGGCCGGCGCACCCTCCACTTCGATCATGAAGCCAACTAAAGACGTGCCAACTTGATCTTACGCATCATTTTGCATCTTTGATCGTGATTATCACACCAGATCTGATCGTTTTTGTTCGTTTTTTCTCGCAGTGTCCAGTTTGTTTGACAAACTAGGGATGTGTGGCAGTGATGACATGACGACTGATTATTTCGTCATAACCCTTGTAGAGGGATTTGAGGAGAAGACGGTAAGGATTCTAATCTACTCATGTACAAATTGGATTTGGATTTTTCGTGATTATTCACATGTAATATACGTAGCATATCTACCGGTCCTAGCTAGTAGTCATTGTGTCATGTGTTAATCATTGATGTAATATACGTAGCTGATCTAGCTAGCAAATTTTTTGGGACTGTGATCTCTAGTAGTTATGGACGTGTTTTTTTTTTATGAACTACCTACATGCAATTTCAATACTTGAAGGGTACCATTCTGAAACTATGAGTGCATGTTCAGTTATTTGCAGTACAGGACTATTGCTTCAATGTCCAATTATAGGAAAAAGTACAAATAGCTACTCTTGTAGGATATATCTACTTTTAGTAAGTCCAATTTACTACTGGCTCATAATTTAATAAAATACATGCTCTTATTTAGGTGATCCCCTGCTACATCAGACAATATTTCTTAAGAATGCATGCTGTTTTCCCTATGGAGGACAGAAATTTTCAAGCCACACTGATTACCAAGGAAGGATTCTCGTTTATAGTTGAGCTTAGCAACATCGACGGGATAACCTTTCTGAAGGGAAATTACTGGAAAGAATTTAGTAGGGTTTACAAACTTGAAGTTGGTATGGAGCTTGTTTTCAAGACCGACACACAAAGAGGCCAAACTGAGGTCATAACCGGAAATGACCCAATCATCCATCCGTGTAAGTTCTTACTTAATACAAAAAAAAATTATGTTGTGCACATAAACATTAATATATTACTTGGTTGCGGCATGTGTAATCCACTAATTTCAGGCGTATTACATTTTTACAGCATACTACCACATGTCCCCTGAGAGGCGTCACATTGTTGACTCACTCTCTAGCACTGATGGGACCATGATTAACTGGAGGATGATGGAGACGGTGATCGACGCTGTTGAAAACTTGGATTACATGTTCTATATTCCACAGAGCTGGAGAGTATGAGGAAGCAGAATTGGTTGTCGGGGATGCTGCATACTCTGAATTGGACAAACAGCGAGAACTTCAATAAACATGTGGTAAATCTTTAAGAAACATCATCTTCTCTTATGCGCAAAGTAATACGTGTACACTTGTTCTATTTTCCTTTCTTTTTTAACATGATTATTTCCCGATAGCTTTTTTCTTGACTATAAGTCTTTGCATGCAACAGAAAATCCCAAGCCGTCTGATTCCTGCACATATGGCAAGAAATGGTACAATCACTATTGTTTGCTACCGAGAACTGAGGTGACATCGACATATTCAATTTCTGATCTTGATGGTCGCTTTGTGCGTCAGCGGGTGGAAAGAGTTCATGGCGAAGGAAAGTCATCTCAAACAGGGTGACAGATGCTGTTATTGCTATACCAGTGCGCTGAAGGGCTCTACTTGTTTGCTACCCATGTCCCTGAAGTTGGTCTGTAATAGGAATGCAGTGATATTGATGGTTTCTGTGTGCAACTATATGCATGCAGCCCCGTTGCTACAATAAAAAACCGTGTTAAGACTCTATATTAGATTGTTGAATTCTCACACAATTTAAATGTTATGTTCTTTTAGTTTTACTACTTTCATGATGTCATTTTGATTTTTATGCTGAGCTTTACCATTTTTGCTTTACCATATGACTCATAAAAATGTAAACAAGGGTGCAAACCACACATGCTCAATGGAAAAAATATCCAGTGATACTAGCCCCTTGTTCTCCCATGCTACCATTTTAAAAAATCAACTATAGATGTTTCATAAAATTCCGAAAAAATTATTAATGTTCCCAAAGAATTTGTGTACATAATGTAAAAAATAACCAGGTCCAAATTCGACCTACACATTGAGAAACAAAAAGTACAAATCAGCAAATATGCACTATATATTCACATTTGGATTTGTCTTTTTGGTTAGTCAATATTACTTTCGTATCTGGACATAAAATTATTACACATTGTTGTAACTCTACTCGTGATTTTTCCTAGATTTTTTTGAATCACCAAACTTCATTTATTCGAAACGGTACCATGGTAGCATGCAAGAGGGCTAGTATCACAGGATATTCTCCCATGCTCTGGCGAAATAGGCTGAACCACCGCTATATTAATATAGCAACCACCGGTGCAACAGTTTTGGTACAACGCGGCTGAGGCGACAACCAATTAAACGCAAAAGAAGAAAAGAAAAGGAGACGCAAGTGGATCAACGAAACGACCACTGCGCCCACTACAAACTACAACCAAGCTGCTAGCACCGGGACGTCAAATACCAATCAACACCTTCAACATGGTAGTCGCGCTTCTAGGGTTTCCCCCGGCACATCGGGGCGGCGGATGCAGGGTAGACGCGATGCCCTTCATGAAGGGAGGATGTCACCCGATGGCGACACCGCTCTAATATCGGTACTCCGACAAGGATTTCTCCCAAACACACCCTCACCACCATCCTTGACGATCCATCGCCTAGGTGCCTCGCAACGACCGGACGAACCGACCACCAGCATGCGACACCACGGTGCGACAACATTAACCAGGATGAGGGAATCAAATGTGTTGGGCACGGTTTATCATTGGCTTCATCATTAAGGACCAATTTACGAAAGATCAAATGTGGAGGCACGTTCACATGATGAAAATTTTGAGGAAAACCGTTTATACTCTAATTTAATCGATTGCTACACGCACACCAACTGCTACACACACGAACTCGAGTCCTCTCCCTCTCCCCCCCGATTCCCCACCGCCGCCACGGCTAGCCCTCTCCGCCCCCAGATCCCCACCGACACCCGGCGGAACGACGCCGCGACAAACGCCGCCGCAACCGCCACCGTCGTCCTCGCGCCGTCCAGCCGTCGCGCCGCAGGTAAGTTTCCCCGGCCGCCGTACCTTTCATTGTTAGGTTTAGATGTAGATTGAGTTATATGTTAGATGAGGCCTCTTTGATTCATAGGAATGCCATAGGAATTTTGTAGGATTAGATCCTATAGGAATTTTTCCTATATGCTTGTTTGATTCACAGGATCATATCCTATAGGAAATATTCCCGTAGAAATCTTGTAGTACAAATCCTATAGGAAAAGAACATTAGGTCCAACCTCATGGAAAAATTCCTTCACACAATCAAAGGAAAATGCTCTTCTCATAGGAATCATTTGGCCATACCATACCAATCCTACAAGTTTCCTATCCCTACACTTTTCCTATCATATGAATCAAAGGAGCCCTATTATTGTGATTTTAGATGTAGATCGACTTAGGAATTAGATTTTCATTGTTAGATTTAAGTTTATTCAGCCACCAAAATTAGATGTACATTGTTAGATTTAAGTTGGTTTTTGAATGGTAAATGGTTAGATGTGTATCTGAATTCAGTGTATGGAACGCACCACCGCAGGCAATGGATGTATGTGAACAGTGTGGCTACAAGGAGTGCATGAACAAGAAATTTACCATTGTTCTACCAGAGGGGTTTGAAAACAGATTGGTATATACTTTAGGTCAATCTACTTTTTGAAAACTGACAATAAATTTGTACTAAAAATGTGTACTTCTTTTTTTTTACAGATCATACCTTGCAGATTCAGGCGTGACTTTTTGGAGCATATTCAAGTTGCAATTTGGGACCACCCTAGAACTCTCGAGGTGAACTTGGTGAGCTGGAGAGTGCCAGAGCACCAGCACAAAGTTGTAGTCACACATGAGGATGGAAAAACATACTTCAGTGGTCAGCAATGGGGCCAGCTTGTGGAACGCTACGAGATGGATCCAACAGGGAGATTGACATTCTATCTCGATGAAGGTGATGTGTCCACCTACTTCCTCTACGATCGACCTGACGATGCTGAAGACACCGAAGATGATGTTCCCATAGCTCCCTACTGAGGATACACATGTTGTCATTATTCAGTCAGATGATGAGTAGGTATCGTGGTTGTAGCTGAGAGTTCTAGCTTTATGCGAACTTTTAGATTACATGTTAATGTTGAGTACTATCTGGTTGAATCTTTGAATGTTTATGCGGTTTTTTTTTAATGCTTGTTATGTTATCTCATAATTGAATACCATTTGTGCGCTTCTAGTCAATATTACATACCCTTTTTATTTACCGATTTCTATAGGATAGTGATGTGGACTATGACATCAACGCCAATGATCATGTAGTATAACCTGTGTCGATTCCAGAAACACGCCAGTGGACACCTAGATAGCAGGGGCGTACGAGTTTCATGCCAGAACTGAAGAAAAACCACACCAATAACAGGGCTTTTCCGACTAGTGTTGAATATTAACACAACAATGCATTTCGAAATGAATTAATTTAATCATAAAATGAAACTAGTAAAACTTAATAGAGCATTTATAATACTTGAACGTTATTGCCAAGGGAAAAACATATTGTTCACAAGGCAAATGGGCTGTGAAGACAAATTGTACAATTAATAGGCCCATACTCCGGTTGGGCCATTGGGCGAGCGAAAGGGCTACGTTTGTCCGCCCGGTCTCCTCCAAACTGCCCTGCCCCCGCACGACAACGCCGCTCTATCCGTTCTCAGGCGACTTCGCCGCCGTATCGGCCCTGCGCGACCGATCAATCCGCCACTATTACCTCGCCGCCATCCGAACTCGATTAGCGTAAACTATTGAACTGCCGCCAACGCTGCCCCGCCGACTTGTACTCAACCGCTGCTTCCGCCGCTCGTCAGACGCAATTACAAGGTTTGTACCAATACTGATGAAATCCTTGGTTTCCATCCTGCCGGTTCGATGAAGTTAATGGCGATTGCAATTGCTGTCAGATAGACTAGCTGCTTGTGTTCACATATGCGTGTCTGTTTTATCAGTTTCAGTTGTAAGTGTTAGTTTAATATTCATAGCAATGTCAGGAATTCAGGTACGAACTAGGTTTTATATTTTCATAGCCATGTCAGTTTCAGGTGTAAGTGTTAGTTTCAATCTAACGCTGTGTTGTGAAGTAATGTCTAATGTAATCCCCTGCAATTCTTACTTACTTGAAAGACCAGTATGCCTGTCTCTCTGATGTATTTGTTGTTTCGAAATACTTTTGTGTGAACTAATGCTGCTCCTTCTTTTTTACAAGACCGGCTAAACGGAGATAACGCAAAATGTCACAAGACAAGAGCTGGATGGAGAAGGATAGAGATTCTGTGGAGTGGCAAAGTGGCATCGAGAGTTTCTTGGAACTTAGTTTTGATGGTGCTGAACCAGACACAAGAAACTTTTGCCCGTGTACGAAATGTCTGAATAATGCTCAGAAAACTAAAAAGGAGATCCATATGCACTTGCTTAAGAATGGGATGGATCCGTCCTACAAAAAATGGGTATTCCATGGTGAACCCGAGGAGGACAACATGTCTGAAGATTCTGATGATGAAGACGATGCAGGTGGTGGTGAAGGGATATGTGACATGCTCGATACTCTGATAAGGGCCACAAAAGTGGGAAGTAATGCAGGACGAGCGGTGATGGAATGAAACAGGAGCCAAATGCATCTGCAAAGGCGTTCTACAAACTATTGGAAGAGGGAAAAACATCGTTGTACCCAGGTTGTGAGGAGGTCACAAAGATATCTTTCATTGTGAAGCTTTACCAAATCAAGTGCGTGTCTGGGATGACCAACAGAGCATGTGACTTAATGCTGCGGATGTTCACGGAGGTGCTGCCAAAGGGTCACTGCATTCCTACTAATCTCGCACAAGTAAGGAAGGTCATTCGAGAGTTTGGACTGGATTACAAGAAGATACACGCGTGCTATAATGATTGTGTGCTATTCCGTAATGAGCATGCTGATGCCCAAGAATGCCCTGTCTGTCATACGTCTCGATGGAAATCAAGTCCAACCGTAGACAAAGCTGATTCATCGATCCGTAAATCAAAGAAGCAAGTGCCACAGAAAGTTCTATGGTATTTCCCACTCATTCAAAGACTGCAAAGGCTGTACATGACAGAAGATATGTCAACTGATATGAAATGGCATAAGGAGAAACGTAAAGATGATGGCATAATGAGGCATCCTGCAGATTCGAAGGCCTGGAAAAGCCTTGATGAAAGATATAGTCAGAAAGAATTCGCAAAAGATGCTCGCAGTGTTCGGCTTGGCCTTGCTTCAGATGGATTCAACCCCTTTGGTCTCATGAGTATATCACACACTACATGGCCTGTCATTCTGATCCCATATAACTTGCCACCATGGATGTGTATGAAACAAGAGAACTGGATAATGTCAATGATTATTCCAGGACCAAAGTCAGCAGGAAATAACATTGATGTGTACTTACAGCCTTTGATTGATGAACTGTTAGTTCTATGGGAGGATGGTGTTGAAGCATATGATGCTGCAACTAAACAAAATTTCAAGTTGTATGCATGCGTGTTGTGGACCATCAATGACTACCCGGCTTACGCAATGCTGAGTGGTTGGAGCACAAAAGGCAAGCTAGCATGCCCTTACTGCCACAAGCATACAGACTTTTTATGGCTCCGGTATGGTAGAAAGCATTGCTACATGGGACACCGACGTTTTCTACGGAAACAACACAAATGGCGTCGAAACAAGGTTATGTTCAACAACAAGCCAGACCATAGAGACGCCCCGGTGCCACTTACAGGCAATGAAGTTCTAAAGGAGCTTGATAGCATTCAGCATGAACCATTTGGGCGGTCAAATAAGAGAAAGCGACCGGAAACTAATCCCTGGCACAATTGGCGGAAGAAAAGTGTGTTCTTCCAGCTCCCGTATTGGCAGCACTTGCTCGTGAGGCACAATTTGGATGTTATGCACATCGAGAAGAACATTTGTGACAGCATTCTGGGTACTTTGCTTGAGATGGATGGGAAAACAAAGGATGGTACGAAGGCTCGCCTAGATTTGGAGTTTTTGAAAATTAGGGAGGATCAGCACGCAAAGCCCGCCGGTAAGGATAAGTACAAACTTAAGAAAGGCGTGTATGCTTTAAAAAAGGAAGAGAAGATAATGCTGCTCAGGTTTCTGCAGAGCATACGGATGCCTGATGGCTATGCTTCACACATTAAGCGATGTGTGGTCCTCGAGCAGTGCAAGTTTAGTGGACTCAAAACTCACGACTGCCATGTTATATTACAGAAACTTCTTCCTATTGCGTTGCGCAAGCTTCTGCCAGAGAATGTCCTTACCCCATTGCTTCAGCTCAGTAAATTCTTTTCCGATTTATGCTCCAAGGAGTTAAGGGATGACGATCTGTTGAATTTGGACGAAAAATTGCAGTAATTCTATGTCAGCTAGAGATGATATATCCACCAGCTTTCTTTGATATTATGATGCATCTCCCAATTCATCTAGCTCGAGAAGCATGGTTTGCAGGGCCTGTACAGTATAGATGGATGTATCCGGTTGAGAGATACCTGCGTACGTTGAAGGGATATGTACGTAACAAGGCTCATCCAGAAGGTTCAATTGCAGAGGGGTACATACTTGAAGAGTGCATGACGTTCTGCAGTCGATTCGTTAAAGGCTCGCCTACAAAAATAAGTCAGTCCGAACGCCATGCAGATGGAGCTACAGATGAGGCACCAACAGGGATTAGCATAATGAGTGCAGTTGATTACTCCAAGAAAGGTTTTGCCCGTGAATCACTGTCTTTGGAAGCTCTTAATCAAATGAGGCACTACATAATAACAAACTGCGAGGAAACCGAGCCATGGATTCAGTAAGGAAACTTATGTATTTGTTTCATATCATGATATGCATTAACACTTTGGTTATGAAGTAACCATATATCATTTCTTTTTGAAGGGAACATATTGACGAGCTCAAAAAGAACAATTGTCCTAATCCTAAAAAGAAACACAAGGAAGATTTTGTTGGCTGGTTCGAAAGACGGGTAAGTTACTTTAGCATTTTCATAAATGTTTCTCGTAATAAAAAAACAATGGTGTATAGTACACTCACACATATTCTATTCCATGAAACAGATCACACAACTCCATAAAGATGGGAAGGTCAACAGTCTGTTGTATACACTAGCTAAAGGGCCTGATCAAATTGCTCGTGTGTTCAACCGTACAGTACTGAATGGATATTACTTTCGTAATACCGAAATAGAGCTTGACTTGAGTACCCAAAATAGTGGCGTCGTAGTCAACGCGCAAGGAAGCACCAGCAGTACTGATTATTATGGGGTGATAAAGAAAATCATATTTCTTGACTTTCCTCCTGATAAGGAGGTTGTTCTATTGCAGTGCGACTGGTTCGACGTGCCTCCTGCCAATAGAAATCATAGTAAGGGGTATAGGAGGGACAAGTATGGAATTATTGACCTCGACACTAGTGTACACCGATTCACGGAAGACCCTTACATTCTAGGCATCCAAGCTGCACAGGTTTTCTATGTGAGAGATGTGAAGAGCCCTAATTGGGCAAGTGCTATAAAAATGAATCCACGCAATTTGTTTGCTCCTTCGGTTTTAAATGGTGCAGACCTAGATGATCTTGCAGAAGGAGATGAACGTGGTGATGCAGATGTACAGGATGTCGTCGATGCAGGAATTACAGTTCCAGAATTTACTTTACCTGACGATATTACTAGTTGGTGCAGAAATGATGATGAAGGAACCAGCGTTGATGTTTCAGTCATAAATAATTTAAGACCTGCTGATTTTGACGAAGACCAAGTCGAATATGATGCTGATACTGATGATGATGAGGCTTACATAAATGATGGTCATGTTGCTCCTTTGGTAGAAGATGAATTGGATGATGACCATGGATTCTTTGTGTAGGCTGTCTCTGCACTGTTTGCCTTAAAGGTTTTGCCATGAACATGCATGGATGAAAGATCGTGTAATAACATAATTTTTGTTTAAAGATTCCAAAGTTCCAGTGTTTAGAAATTTTGAATTTCCATGATAAATGTACTAGTGAAATTGCGTCTTATATGAGTTCTTGATTGATTATTAAGTACTGTCACTAGTTGCAACATTAGTAAAATGCTAAGTGCTGCAGAAATTCAGTTGCAAACAATATTAAAAAAATAATGTGCTCACCAAACTGAGATACTGGACCAAAAATGAAGTGTAGTCCTAAGAAAATTGCAACAGTGATCAAGGGCACGGCCCATGAGGCCCGTTAAGCTAGTCTATGAATGGTCGTTGCAAAATAACTTGTTCATTTTCGCAACAGTACGGTGATTGTTGCTTTACGTTAACCTATTACCATACGACCCAAATTGTCGCAGTAAACAATAGGTATTGCCGCAGGGTAAATTTGAGGCGAAAAACATATGGTATTGCCACACGAAAAATTTGGTTGCAATAGTTAGCTTTTTTTTTGCAACAATATTTGTAACTACCGCAACACAAATAAAGATGTTGCAATAAATGACTAAATATCACCACGAATGCTTATTTTCGTTGGAATACCATGTCTCTAAGGCAACAAAAGGAGTGCCTCGCGCAACGAAAATACTCTGTCGCAAAAACGCGGCTGTATTCCAACAGCAGTACAAATCGTGGCAATAGGAGGCCTCTACCGCAACAAAACGACAATTTATCGCCACCAAAATGAGTCGTGGAAATACGAGTGCCCTATCACCACAACCTGAGAGGTCGTGGTAATTTGTGATTATATCGCAACAAAAAAAAGTAGCTACAGATTTCGTTGCAAGAGACCGATTCTCTTGTAGTGTATGGATGATGGAAAACATGACTAGACTTAAGTAGCAAGGTGATAACAGAAGTAACATGGTGAAAACATAATGGGGAAGGTGAAAACATTGTCCTCTTACTCAAAATCATTTTGTTAACAAGGGTTATCAAGTCTTGTTACCAGAACAATTTTCATATGAAGCAAAACTTTGCATTCACTAAATATTAAGTTACCTTAGCCTTGATAGAAATAGTCCCAATCATAATGATTTCATATTCTTTTGGTGGTGTTGGAATGGGAAATAAAAATTCTCCAATCTTGATGGTCTCAATATTTTCAACTGAATTTAAACCATATCTTCTATCAATCTTCTTGGGAAAATAAATAGTATGCTCTTTATCATTAACATTAAAAGTTACTTTTCCTTGTTTGCAATCAAT
>JAPCYS010001523.1:0-55546 GCA_028641055.1 Alopecurus myosuroides
CTCCGCGCACATACCTCTGGCACCATCCATCTTCGCGATCTCCCCCAAAAACGCATGCTCACTCTCCTTCAGCAGTGTCAGTGCCACACCCTCTACCGGCAGCATATCCGTAGATGCCCCCGGCGACACAGCAACAGTCACTCCCGATGGCGAAGCACGCTCCCCGACGGTGGTTTCGCTCCCTCTGTGTTGTCCTCGCTCATTCCCCGATGGTGGTTCTCGTGGTCTCTTCCAAGGTCTGGTCGGGTGGACCAGACTCAGAGGGGCGGCGTGGTTCGGCTTTGGAGGCGGCACCCGGTGTCGCGGAATCTTCGGGTGACTCCGCCATGGAGGCGGTGGCTGCGGCTATGCTGGGGTCAAGTGGTCCTAGGGATATATCGGGTGACACTGCGACAAGGAGGGAAGCTACTTTATCTCAGGAGGAGGTGATGGCGTATGGTGGGATCCTGGACCCTGTAGCTTCGGGTCGTCGATCTAGATCACGCATGAGGGTGCATCCTTTTGTGGATGTGCCTGTTACGGAGAGGTCTGATACGTCATAAACGTATCCTTAATTTCTGATGTTTCATGTTGTTTCCCACATGTTTTTCTTACACTTCATGTCATTTTTATCGATTTCCCGGGACTAACCTATTGACAAGATGACACAGAGCCAGTTCCTGTTTTCTGCAGTTTTTAGTTTCAAAAAAGTTGTTCTAGAAATATTCTCGGAATTGGACGATTCGAAATCCAGAAGTCTTAGAAGTCCAGGAAGCATCCAGAAGTCCCGAAGAGCCCCGGAGGGCGGCCACAGGGTGGCCACACCATAGGTGGCGCCACCACCCCCTGGCCTCACCACCAGGTGGTGTGGGCCCCCTGGCCACCCCCTGGCATCGCCCTTTTGCCTATATATACTCCCTAATGCATAAACCCTAGAAGAATCGACCTTTTCCACAAAACACATATGTAGCTCCGCCGCCGCCGCCGACAAGTTTCGGGGGACAGATCTCTGTTCTGGCACCCTTCCGGGACGGGGAAGTGCCCCCGGAAGCCATCTCCATCGACTCCACCACCATCTCCATCGCCATTGCTGTCTCCTATGATGAGGAGGGACTAGTTCTCCCCCGAGGCTAAGGGCTCTACCGGTAGCTATGTGGTTCATCTCTCTCTCCCATGGTGTGATCTTTATGTGATCATGAGCTTTGTATCTAGTTGAATTAGTAGACGTTTCTCCTCATGTATTATGCTTCTCAACTAGTTTTGTTATGAGATCTTCGTAAACACTTTTATCACGGTGTAAAGGTGACAGTGTGTGCACCGTGTGGTTTAGCATGATATTTATATCTTGTGTTGGATGATCCTATGAAATTGTGGAGTTTGCTTAGTACCTTCTAGGGCGCTCAGAGTGGCAGCGTGAGGTTAACTAGACATGGGAATACAAACTTGAGGAGTGTTGTTACAGCCCTACGCAATGAAGTGGTGTTTGTTATTCGACCGGAGAGTGGTTCGGAGTAGCATAGTGAAGAGAAGATATTTAGTTATTTAATTATGTGATCATTGTTGAGAGTGTCCACTAGTGAAAATAGGATCCCTAGGCCTTGTTTCCAAGCATTGAAACACCGTTTCCCGCCTGTTCTGCTACAAGTTTGCTTGTGCCATTTTTATTTCAGATTGCTATTATCACTTATTATCATCCATATTACTTGCATTTTACTCTCTCTTCGCTGAACTAGTGCACCTATATACCTGACAAGTATATTGGGTGTGTTGGGGACACAAGAGACTTCTTGTATCTTAATTGCAGGGTTTCTTGAGAGGGATATCTTTGACCTCTACCTTCCTGAGATCGATAAACCTTGGGTGATCCACTTAAGGGAAACTTTCTGCTGTTCTACAAACCTTTGCACTTGGAGGCCCAACACTGTCTACAAGAATAGAAGCGTGCGTAGACATCAAGCTCTTTTCTGGCGTCGTTGCCGGGGAGGTAAGGTAAAAGGTACTCACATCCTTTGTGAGTGCTCGAAATTATTTCCTTTAGATTCTGCAATTATATCTTTTTGTTTCTTGTTTTCACTAGTTAGGCTTATTTTTACTTGTTGCTTGTTTTTTTATTTTACTACTTAGTCTTAAACGACAAAATATGAGAGATATTTATTTGCATTCTGGTAAATTAGCATTAATTATCTGATACATATTTCTAGTACTAACGGAAAAGTCTAAGCTTGTTTCTTAAAATAAACTTTTTTTCCCAGCTAGAGGAGAAAATTTGCTCCGATGATACTTATCTCCCATATGTGATAAACCTAATGATGCTGTGATATTTTAAATCCTCCTACTGAAAGCATTCCTTTAAAAACCCAAGAAAATTGTTGAACTTGTCATGGATAACCGTTATTTTGGAGATGGAACTGGCCATCCTCGTGATCATTTACTCTTTATACATGAATTATGCGGGTTGTTCAAGTGTGCAGGTATTTCAATGGAACAAGTTAAGAGGAGATTATTCTCTTTGTCTCTTGAGGACAAAGCAAGGGAGTGGTATGAGCTGCTAGATGATCCTCATCATTTGGAGTGGAAGGAGCTTGAATCTCTATTTTACTCTAAATTTTATTCCTCTCATCAACTGTATTTAGATAGGAATTACATTTATAATTTTTGGCGTCGTGATGGAGAGAGCATTTCCCAAGCTTGGGGAAGACTGAAAACATTAATACTTAAATTTCCTAACCATGATCTTCATAAGGAAATAATTGTTACTAATTTTTATTCAAGGCTTTCAGGACATTACAGGGATTATCTACATGCATGTTTAGAGGGTTCTTTTTGTAGTTAGAAGGTTGAAGCTAACTGGGATCTTCTTGAAACAATTGAAACCAATAATTAAGGTTGGAATAATGACAAAGGTAAAGAATCAGCTATAAACTATGAGTATGATTGCATTAAGTCTTTCGCTGAAACTGCTGATTTTTAAGAGCTTAGTGCTAAATATGGTCTTGATCCTCAAATGATTATTGGTTGGTATAGATCCTTTGCTTCTTATATTAATGTTCATAAATCAAATGGGGACATATTTCATGAACCTTTTAAAGACACTTGCATGAAAAATGAATTGTTATTAATGATTGCAATGAACATGCTCAAACTTCTAAAAGTACTATTTCTTATAAGCATATTAATTTTTGTGGAGCAGTTAGACCTTGTGAAAAAAATCAAACCAAAGAAGAATATTGCATCCATCATAGGAATTAAAAAACTAGAAATTGGGACATGTCTTTAGATGATCTTGGTAAAAAAGTTTGTGCCCTCTATCCTTTTATTTGTGAACTTTGTTGTAAAGTGGGTCATTTTAATTTTCAATGCTCAAGCCATGATAGTAGCCTTTTGAATCCTATGAGTACTGGAAGTTTGTATTGTGATGACATGATCACCCCCAATGAGCATGATGAACTTACATTATTTTTGGGGTGTGAAGAGTTATTAAGAAAAACTTCTTTGGTAGATATGAGTGCTCCATATATGAATAGTGTCCTGCTTGGTTGTCATCTTTATTATGTTAATAATTGCCACACAAATACTTACATAAAAAATATTATAAAAGAGGAGAATTTACCAAAATATGACAGGGATAATATTTGTTTTCATCTTATTAATGAAGAGGAGGAATCCTCACACAAATACTTACATAAAAAATATTATAAAAGAGGAGAATTTACCAAAATATGACAGGGATAATATTTGTTTTCATCTTATTAATGAAGAGGAGGAATCCTCCAAAGTTCTTTCTATTATTACTGACAATAAACCAGGGTATGTGGAGAAGCTTCCTTTCAAGCCTCTCCCTCCTATAGCGAGTAAGAAGAAGAAGAATAGGAGTAAAAGGAGAGAGGTAACGGTATCTCCTCCTAAGCATGTAGATCCTATTATAGTTTTTGATGAGTCTGAACTCGATGATCTTCCTATGCCTGTTATTTATGAAAGTGATCATTATTGGGACAAACACACTACTTTTGATATTGAAAATCTCTTTGGTACCAATTCTGAAAATGATGATAATTGTTGTACTATTAGTACCATTCATGTCCCTTACAATGATGATATAGGAAGCTCTGAGCTTGTGGATGATGTGTTTGAAAATCCTTTTGCTACTGATGATATGCTTGATACATCTCTTTCTAATAAAAATGATGATGTGTTTACAAATGAATTCACTTTGAAAGATAGCTATTCTATTGCCTATGATGATACTATGCCTGAAGTCTTTGATAACTATTATAAAAGATGCTATAACATAGGCTATGATTACAATTATCCTTATGAAACTTGTCATAGTTATGGAGGGATTACCCAAAATCATCTCCCTAATATACAACTTGTTTATCATGTTGGGGTTCTTTATGATGATTGTAATGATTATGATATTTTCAGTCCACCTACTATTGAGGAGAAAATTAATTATGATTGCAATATGCCTCCTATATTTGATGATTATGGTGATGAGAATAATAATGATAGCTGTCTTTTAATTTTCTCCCACTACTATTAATAAGAATGACTATGCTTATGTGGAGAGTATTAATTATTTTATGCATGTGGCTCAAGATAAGAATGTTTTATGTGATAGTTATATTGTTAATTTTATTCATGATGCTACTGAAAGTTATTATGAGAGAGGGAAACATGGTTTTATGCATCTCAGCAATATGAAGTTTCCCCTCTCTATGTTGAAATTTTTGAAGTTGCACTTATTTTGTCTTCCTATGCTAGTCACTTTGTGCTTCGTTGACTTATTTTTCTACAAGATTCTTTTTCATAGTAAGTGGGTTAGACTTAAATGTGTTTTATATTTGCTTCTTGATTCTCTCTTATTGTGCTTAAACTCTTATTCTTATGTGAGCATTCACATCTTTTAAAAATCATTGTGCCTAGCTGAAAGGCATTAAAAGAAAAGCGCTTCCGGGAGACAACCCGTTTTATTTCTCCGTTTTCAACCCGTTTTCCTTCGTTTTCTTTTGTTTTCTTTGCACCTGGGTGTTGTCTATTTCCTTAGCAACCCTGATGTATCTTTTCTTTTGTGTTTTTGTTGAGCCAAGTAAATCCTCTAGTGGAAAGTTGAGACTATATTTTGGATTTCTGCGCAGGAAACAGATTTCTGCTGTCCACTCTTAAAATCGTATAAAATCACAGAAAATTCAAAATGACCTGAGTTTTTTTGTGAGTAATCCTGGGCTATATACGCAGATTTTCTTAGTTGAACACTTTTTGATTGAGCAGCAGAAGATTTTCAAAAAAATAATCTTTACATGTTGTTCTGTTTTGGCAGATTTCTGCTAATAATTGCATTTGCCTCTTAATCTCTTTCTTTTGGTGTTCTTTTGAGAAAAAGAGTTTTAAAATAATTTGTGGAAGTATATAATGTGTTTATGAGTGTTAGGATTGTGTTGAAACTGAACCATGTGAATTTATTATTTCGATTTGCACTAACGTTGCTAATGAAGATTGTGAGAAGTTTGGTGTGAAGGAAGTTTTCAAGGGTCAAGAGAAGAGGATGATATGACGTGATCAAGAAGAGTGAAGATCCTAAGATTAGGTATGCCCCGGTGGTACATCCTAGCAAATTCCAAGAAGACTCAAGCGTCGAAGCTTGGGGATGCCCAAGGCATCCCCTTCTTCATCGACAAATTATCATGTCACTTCTAGTAAAACTATATTTTTATTCGCTCACATCTTTTGTGCTTTACTTGGAGCATCTTTTATTTTTGTTTTCAGTTTGTTTGATTTTCTTTTCTGTAATAAATGGTTGGATCTTATCATAATTGTGTGGGAGATAGACACGCTCCGTTTTCATTTCTTAGAACACTCTAGTTTTCATTCTTATTGTTCTGTGAGTGTTCACTTTTTGCTAGTACTGTGTTTAGATCCTGTTTTGCATGCGTCTCTTATTAGAGCTGTTAGTTTTAGTAGTGTTATGTGAGTGCTCTCATGTTTGCTTGTTGTATCATGTAGAGTATTTTTGTTAAAACATATCTTGTATGGTGCTTGTTGGGAAAAGAAACTGTTGTTTAAAGTAGAATTTATAACAGTGCAAGTAGAAGCTCGTATAGACTGTTGCTAGAACTTTTTCATGCCATGCTAAATGTTATTTTAGTTCTAAAGCCTTGTGATGTTGAGTTTCATGAATAGCCTCAAATAGCTGAGAGTGTTTAATATGTCATTGAAACATTCATGAGTTGTTCTTGTCATGTTGAAGCATAAATTTATGGTATTCTCTTTCGAATGTTTTATTTGGTTGACTTGGCGCATGCTCACACCATGTTTATGACTATGAACCAGTCACTAATAGCCTCCATGATCACTTAGTTTTTGAACTTGTGATACCGCTTATGCTTTAATTAATGATGTTTATGTCGCTATGCATGATTATGGCTCTTATGCTCTCTTGATTTGTCGCTCCCAGTCTTTTGCTAGCCTCCACCTGTACTGAGTATGAGCTCTAATCGTGCATCCAACTCCCTTAAACCAAAGTTTTTCCCATTGTGTCCACCATACCGACCTACATGTGGTATTTAACTGCCACTCCAAAGTAAATTTCTCATGTGTTACCTTTAAAACCTTCAAAATTACTCCTGCTTTATGTTCCTGTTTTTGCTCATGAGGACGTCAATAGAGAATCTTTATCTCACTTGTTGATTGGATTTCACACCCTGGACTAGTGTCTTCATCCGCTTATCCAAATGATAGAAGAGCTGGCAGCGGGTTGCCCAGCCCCAAATTAATACACACAAAATCTCTTCACTATTTTTGCTCCTGATTTATCAGCCAAAGCATAATTGTGTAAATAAAACAGAAAGAGGGATGACCTTCTACCCAGATGCGTCCTTCACATGGGAGCCGCTCTTGTGAATCCAGTTGGCTTGTGACAAACTGTATTTTCTGTTTACCATTCGTTGACATTAGCATACATCTCCCAAAATATAGACACTCCTCCACGGTATGTGATTGTTGGCAGGCACCCGAGGATTCGGTTAGCCATGGTTTGTGAAAGATGTATGGGAGGAGTGTCAAACTTTTAATACCTATGTTTAATAAAATAAAAATCTCTAGCACATGAGTTGATACCTGCTTCCCTCCGTGAAGGGCCTTTCTTATACTTTTATGTTGAGTCTGCATCTTCTAACTTTATGCACAATTGAGAGAGAATTTTTTCCATTCTTAGTTCTACATGCATTGTCCCATTAACATCAATAATTACTTCATTATGTGATATCATTTGTTCTAAAATTATTTTCTCAAGTCTTTGTCATGAACTTTGAATGTGTCATGGCATTTATGTTTTGCCCTACTCTTAAGGACCAGCAAAATATCACCTTGCAATGCTTTCTCTATACCTGAAACAAACGTTTATTTTTCTTTGCATTATTCCTCTTGATCCTTTATTTGAGATACTCTTCATGATGAAAAGTGATTTCTTTGCTTTATTATTAAAGTTCTATTTATCATGTTTGTGTTTGAAGTTCTATGATCTCACCATCATTAGTTTTATGATCAAGATTATGTTAGTAGCATGTCACCTCAGAAATTATTGTTTTATCGTTTACCTACTCGAGGACGACTAGGAACTAAGCTTGGGGATGCTTGATATGTCATAAACGTATCCTTAATTTCTGATGTTCCATGTTGTTTCCCACATGTTTTCCTTACACTTTATGTCATTTTTATTGATTTCCTGGGACTAACCTATTGACAAGATGCCACAGAGCCAGTTCCTGTTTTCTGTTGTTTTTAGTTTCAGAAAAGTTGTTCTGGAAATATTCTCAGAATTGGATGATTCGAAAGCCAGAAGTCTTAGAAGTCCCGGAAACATCCAGAAGTCCCGAAGAGCCCCGGAGGGGGGCCACAGGGTGGCCACACCATAGGGTGGCGCCACCACCCCCTGGCCGCACCACCAGGTGGTGTGGGCCCCCTAGCATCGCCCTTTCGCCTATATATACTCCCTGATGCATAAATCCTAGAAGAATCGACCATTTCCATGAAACACATCTGTAGCTCCGTCGTCGACGCCGACAAGTTCTGGGGGATAGATCTCTGTTCTGGCACCCTGCCGGGACAGGGAAGTGCCCCCGGAAGCCATCTCCTTTGACTCCACCGCCATCTCCATCGCCATTGTTGTCTCCTATGATGAGGAGGGAGTAGTTCTCCCCCGAGGCTGAGGGCTCTACCGGTAGCTATGTGGTTCATCTCTCTCCCACGGTGTAATCTTTATGTGATCATGAGCTTTGTATCTAGTTGAATTAGTAGATGTTTCTCCTCATGTATTATGCTACTCAACAGGTTTTGTTATGAGATCTCCGTAAACACTTTGATCACGGTGTAAAGGTGACAGTGTGTGCACCGTGTGGTTTATCATGATATTTATATCTTGTGTTGGATGACCCTATGAAATTGTGGAGTTTGCTTAGTACCTTCTAGGGCGCTCATAGTGGCAGCGTGGCGTTAGCTAGACATTGGAATACAAACTTGAGGAATGTTGTTGCAGCCCTACGCAATGAAGTGGTGTTTGTTATTCGACCCGAGAGTGGTTCGGAGTAGCATAGTGAAAAGAAGATATTTAGTTATTCAATTATGTGATCATTGTTGAGAGTGTCCACCAGTGAAAGTAGGATCCCTAGGCCTTGTTTCCAAGCATTGAAACACCCACTAGTAGAGAAGTGCCTTTCTATGGAATCGATTCTGTGGCGCACCCCTATTCGGTGCGCCACAGAAATGTAATTCTGTGGCGCACGGGTGGGCATGCGCCACAGAAAACAGGAATTCTGTGCTCGTGCGTGGGGTAAGGGCGACAATGGATGTCCGATTGGAGGGGATCGGCGGGGGTGCTCGACGGGAAGGGGATACGTGGGTCAACTACTTAATTCAATTCCAGTAACATCCAAACAGAAACTGGTATTGACACATCTACAAAATTCCAAATAGCTAATCTATCTACAGCCAAACAACAAAACTGAATTGGAGGCCCATTCCAATAGAGAGACTATCGGCCTGTGAGCTTTTTTTAGAATTGCCAAATTCCAAAAGGAACAAAAGTTATGGCCGTTTTAAGATTTTGACTAGAAAATAAAAAAAAAAGAAAAAAAAATTCTGTGGCGCACCAAGGGGGGGTGCGCCACAGAATTGGGAGGCAGATTCGAAATCTGCCTCCTCCCCTCCTTTTCTTCACTTCTCCCCTCCACTTCTCCCCTCCACTTCTCCTCCACTTCTCATCTTCTACCTCTCCTCTCCTCTCCTCTCCTCCACCTCTCCTCCTCCACCACCACCATCACCACCACCACCTCTCCTCCTTCTCCTCCTCCACCACCACCACCACTCCTCCTCCTCCACCACCACCATCCTCCTCCTCCACCACCACCACCACCTCCGGTGAGCTCCTCCTCCTCCTCCTCCTCCCACCACCACCTCTCCTCCTCCTCTTTCTCCTCCTCCTCCACCACCACCTCTCCTCCTCTCCTCCTCCTCCTCCTCTATCACCACCACCTCTCCTCCTCTCCTCCTCCTCCTCCTCCTCCTCCTCCACCACCACCTCCGGCGAGCTTCTCCTTCTCCTCCCCACCAACTCCGGTGACCCCCATCCTCCACCCACCAACTCCGGCGAGCATCCGGCGAAATTTCGAAATTTCGAAAATTTCCCGCGGCCAGATCTGGCCGCCTTTTTTTTTTGAAATTCAAAAAAAAATTCTGTGGCGCACCCCCCCTTGGTGCGCCACAGAATTGCAAATTTCTGTGGCGCACGGCTGAGGTGCGCCACAGAATTGACATTTCTGTGGCGCACGGCTGAGGTGCGCCACAGAAATTATTTTTGTGGCGTGTGTTCTGTGGCGCACCCCTCTGGCCCCAGGGTGCGCCACAGAATAGGATTTTGGTGCGCCACAGAAGAGGGTTTCCCTACTAGTGACCGTTTCCCGCCTGTTGTGCTACATGTTTGCTTGCTGCCATTTTTATTTCAGATTGCTATTATCACTTATTATCATCCATATTACTTGCATTTTACTCTCTCTTCGCCGAACTAGTGCACCTATATACCTGACAAGTATATTGGGTGTGTTGGGGACACAAGAGACTTCTTGTATCTTAATTGCAGGGTTGCTTGAGAGGGATATATTTGACCTCTACCTCCTTGAGTTCGATAAACATTGGGTGATCAAATTAAGGGAAACTTGCTGCTGTTCTACAAACCTCTACACTTGGAGGCTCAACACTGTCTACAAGAATAGAAGCGTGCGTAGACATCAAGGGCTTCTCTTCGTGCAGTTCAGCGTAGGCTCTGCTGGAAGGTACGAGTTCATCTCCGGATTTTTCATTTGCGTCTTTTTCGAATGATGTTACTATTGAACGTGCTACTAGATTGGGGGTTTCTTTAGGGTTCATCTCCGTCAAAAGCTATGCGAGATGCTTATCTTTTAAAAGCCACACAACATTCACATCATCTTACTATTTTGAATAAGAATATAGATAATATGGAGACCGATGAGTCTCCTAGTTTGGTAATTAGAAAAGCATCGAATTTGTGAGGATTATGATAATGAGGTTGATGAGGGCATTGGAGATCATATGGATCTTTTTCCGAGGGTGTTAAGATAACACGAACCCATAAAAATATTAAGACAAGCGCGTATTCCAAACCAAGAAGAAGTGTTAGGATAAAGAAAATTAATACAAAATCAAGATGAGAGGACATTTTTGGAATACTGACGGGTTTGGGGATATTGCGAAGCATCTAGCTATGAGAGAGGCAGTTAGAGAGTTGAGGTTGGTTTTTGTGCATATCATAGAAACATGGAGAGATAATTTTTCTACGAGGTTTTTAAGTCATTTGGCAGGTGGACTGGATTACAGCCGGTACTGCCTACCACCTCATGGGAGGTCGGGAGGTATTCTAGTTGGCTTTAAGACCGTTATGTTCACTGCACAGACAATGCTAGTGGGTGATTTATCGATTAAGTTCCATCTACGCTCAAAGGAAGATGGTTACCTATGGGCGTTGGTTGTCGTTTATGGAGCTGCCCAAGATGACAAGAAACCATAATTTTTATCCGATCTAGTGAGAATTTGCGAAGGGGAGACATGACCTACACTAGTAGGTGGTGAATTAAATATTATTCGCAGACAAGAAGAAAAAATAATGATAATTTTAATCCGTGCTGGCCTTTCATACTTAATGCCATCATTGAGAGTTTAGACCTGAAGGAGTTGGAATTGTCAAGGAGACAATACACCTGGAATAGCAGACAAGCTGTCCCGACTTTACAGAAGTTGGATCGCCTGCTGGCTAGTATCGATTGGGAGCAGAAGTTCCCTCTTGCGATTGTGCAGGCGATGAGCTGTACAAGATCTGATCACACACCGTTGTTTGTGAATTCAGGGTGTTTGTCTCATTTAGGTAATAAAGAAGTTTTATCGTTTGAGTTGGCTTAGCTACGGCAGCCAGTCTTTTAGGACATGGTAAAGGTTGAATTGATGTCCATTTTAGTGGGTAATAATCCGGTAGAACAATGGCAAAATAAGACCAGACACCTTCATAGTTTCTTGAGAGGATGGGCGAAAAATCTTAGTTGGGAGTATAAGAAATTAAGAGATATACTACTTCTTATCAATGAGTTGGATTTGAAAGCGGAGCATATCCTACTTTCTGAGGCTGAGAGAGCTGCGAAAATAGAGGCGGATTCTTTTTTAGCCAACCTAAGACGTGACGAGGAGTCTAAATGATCTCAGAGGGCTAAAGTAAGGCATTTTTAGGAGGGTACAATAAATACAAGGTATTTTCATTTGATTGCGAATGGTAGACACCGTAAGAAATGTATTTTGCAGCTAGAACAAGATGAAGGGACTATTGTAGGCTAACAAAATTTAAAGGTATTCATCTCTGGGTATTATACGAATTTGTTTGGAGTGTCGGTTCCATCTTCTTTTTCCTTAGATGAGTCTAGATTTGATGATCTTCCTCGGGTGTCCAGTGATGAGAATGAGATCTTGACACGACCTTTCACGGAAAGGGAGGTGTGGGAGGCTATTTCTCGAATGGAACACAATAAGGCTTTAGGGCCTTGTCGAGACATCATAGTGGAGTTCATAGACGGGGGTGCCATGAGTCTACGGGTAGAGACGTGGGGGGACGTGGTAGTACGACAACCAGGAACACTAAATTTACCCAGGTTCAGTACGTCGCAACTAGGCGACGTTCCTACTCCTGCAATCTCACTAAATCAGGGCTGAAGACTGAAGTATACAAAGTACAACGTGAGTAGGGTTTCGCTAACTCGGCGAGGATCAACTTCTCGGCGAGTAGGCTTCTAGCTAATCTTCCTTCTGTTCTCTCCCGTCCGGCTTTATATAAATAGCCTTGTTAGGGCTTACAGAAAGGGAACCTAGAAGACTATGGAAAGTATCTAACTTGGAAAGCAAGAATCCGCCTTCTACTCCAAGCCGCACCACTTTGGGCCGTGGTCCGGGTTCTTCTAGAATCCGTCTTATGCGCGTCAGCCTACTGGGCCGCCTAATGGACTGTGGTCCATTACCAAAACGTCACCCTGGTAATCCGGCTCTTTAGGACAATGTCGGATATACCCCTAATCGGTATATATCCGACAGTATGCCCCAAGAAGAATTGAGACTTCATCCTGCCACCTTTCGTCAATTCGCATTCTGTTCCGAGAAATGTTGGCGCTTTGTCTCAATTCTTCTTTTCCCAAATCATTCTTAACGTGAAACTCGGATTTTGTAAAAATCCGGCTTTTTTCTTCCACGAGCTTTCGTGGAGATGGAACTTCAAGACGCCGGCGATGAAATCGTGCTGACATCATGGTCGTTTGGGTTCAGCGCGAAACCCTAAAACTTATCTCTGACAGATTCTTGCGGGAAACGAGGAGATAGCCATTATCACCCCGTCCCCTCATTTCCCGGATTTTCCGGGCGTGACACGCGTCAAAGATCCAACGGTCAAAATAGCCGTTGCAGCATCTCAACGCATTTCCGGCTATAAATAGCTGCCTCGGGCCCTTCGGTTTAACCTTTCGCTCCCTCATCTCCCTCAAGCCCCCTGCGCCATTGCCACAGAGCTCAAGTTCGTGAGAGTGAGCAGCAGTTCATGCGACCGCACCTTCCCCGGAAAAACGCCATCGGAGGATCCGGATCCTCGTCGCGCCGCCCATACATGACCACCGGAGAATCACCCCGCGCTACGGAGGAGAGCTCTGTCGCCCTCGACATCGACAGTATCATCAACGACATAGACCCGCAGCTGGACTCTCCCGGCCGCCACCGCGAGCACGCCGGAGAGAAACGTCGGCAACTTGGCCCACGAGGATCTTCCTCCCGCAGCCGAGAACGCGCCATCGTCATCTGCCGCGCCAACTCCGCCTCTCGCCACCGAGCCAGCGGAAGAAAAGCTCGCTCGCGGTGGCGAGGAGCTCGCCGCCACGGGCGCCGCTAGAGCGGAAGAAGACACGGAGGAAAACTCCGGGAATTGGAGCCACTGCAACGTGGTTCCATCCCTTCTTCCGACAATGGAGAAGGAAGGGCTCATCCGGAAGGGCAAATGGCGGTACGAGGAGGACGACTCCGAGCCATCACCGAAAGCCGGAGAATGGGTTCTCCTCACCTCTCACATTAGTAGAGGTATGGGATTTCCCCCTTCTGCCTTCTTCCTCCAAGTCCTGAACCACTACAACATCCAACCTCATAACCTTCCTCACAACTCCATTCTTTATCTAGCCGGGTTCCGGGCCCTCTTTGAAGGGTATCTAGGAATAGAACCTAGGTTAGATTTCTGGCAGTATTGCTTCGGGATGAAGCGCAACCCCTCTGAGGGCGCTCTCCCCACCTGCGGGACCATCTCCTTCACCCATGCGTAGGTTTAGGGAGGATTGGTTTGCGAAAATCAAAACCTCGGAATCCGTCAAATTTTGGACGGGTTCCTTCTTTTATCACAAAGATGTCCCGTTTCCTAGAAAGGAAACGGGCATTCCACCTTTCGCCAACTCTGCTGCCACTCTCCAGGATAACTGGGCAGTGGACGCAGTCCAATCTTTGCCAGATGATCTGATGAGAATCAAACGGCGCATCGCAAAACTCGTCTCCTCCTCTCCTCCTCGTCTCCCATTGGCTTATCGTGGAACCCGGCTTTTGTGTGACTATACGGGCCCGGAGGATGTAATGAGGGGAACGGACAAAGCGTTCTCTAAGAGGGACTTCAAGAAGCAGGTAAAGGTAACATTTTTTTTCACGAGGGAAATCCAGCTCCAAAGGTAACATTTTTCTTCTTTGGGCACTTTCTCGGATTTTATCTTTCTCAGATTTATAACTTAGCCAAATTTTGTGCTTTTTCCATAGCTGGCCGATCTCACTGATGAGGAACTTGTAACCTACGCCGAGTTGGACGCAATGCGTGCCAACTTTGCAGGCGGACGGAAACGCAAGAAGCCATTCACTGCTCAAGAAGTTGTTGAACTTGACGGAATTCCCGTCGCTACTTCCAGGTAAATCATCCGGGTTTCTCTTTTCTCTGCTTTTTGTCGCAGGAATTTCTTTTCTTTCTCGGAATTCTAACTTCTCGGATTTTTCCTTTCTAGCTTGGCTCCAACAATATTGAATCCAAAAGGCCGGAAGAAATTGAAGTATGTTGCCCGGAGAGGGACACAGCCTTCTCCTGCTGCTGCTCCCGACACTCCGGTCGCAGCCGCGAAGGAAAACTTGGCTGCTAGGGAGGAGGAAACCCTGCAGACCAGCCAGCCCGTTGTGCCGGAACGGACGCGAGGGAAAGGGCGGTGGAGCCGGAAGTTGGGGGTCCCTCCAGAGTTCCTCAGGAGAAGCCAATCCCCAACTATGACCCGCAGTTCAAGGTAAAAAAAGAGGAACATTTTGACGAACATGGATATATTCATCCATGGGAGACAAAGTTCTTTGCTCCAGCTCCTTTAATCCGTCCTTGGCCGCAAGGCGGACTTATTGTTAGGAATAACTTCGTGTTTTCGCCTCGGCAGATTATCCAAGATGGCCTTTTCCACGTTGGAATTATCTTTGCCGAGTATGCAAAGGAATTCAACGAGAACTTGTCGAGTCTTCAACGGATGAGCCAGGTAATATCTCTAGCCCCCAAGCATTTTGCCAAAAGTATACTTTTTTGACTTAATGCTTTCATCATTTCCTTGCTTTATTTTTGACTTAAGCACTTTGCTTCCTTTCCGTGTTTCAGCATGCTGCTGAAAACATTAACATGGAAATTTTCAGCAAGCTTACCATCAAGAATAAGGAGGTGAACTTCCTTCTTAGTATTCTTGAAGATAAGGACTCGGAGCTGGCCTCCATTCAGCAAAAGCTGGATGATTCAGCAGGTAATTTTTTCTCTATCCTGATGTTTAGAATTTTTTCTAAGTATTTTCCGAGTTTTAACTCTTCATTTTACTTGCTTTTCAACCTCTTTGGCGAAAGCCAAACAAATTTCTGAAGATGCTAGAAATGCTGAAAACCTCCGCAAGGAAAACATGGAACTTCACAAGATCAATGTGAAGCTCCATAAGGACCTGGAGGCCAGCCAACTGGCTGTCGGCATTGCCGAGTCCAAGGCCTCCAACCAGGCTGAGAAGGACAAAGCCACCATTAGGGACCTAGATAATGCCCTGAACCAACACCTGGAGGAAGGCACAGAGATGGATCGGATTCTCGGTAAGTTTTTTAACTTTTACCGGATTTTTCCTTTTTCCCTGTTTTCCTAATTTTGTTTTGTTGATTGAAACAGAAGGTAGCCCCCATCTTACCCAGATCGAAAGAATCCGGGCTTTCAAGAAGGTCTTCACCGTGCTTAAAGCTGCGGGGATGTTACTTATCAATAAGTACATTCCCGACAAAGCGGGAGAGTTCTCGGAAGTCTGTAAACTTCCAGAGGCAATCATGGAGGTTGCGAACCGCAAGGAATCGTGGTTTCGCTCCACGGCTCGCGGTGGTGCGCGCATGGCCCTTGGGCTCATGCGTATGCATTATACCACCGCCAAGTCTTGGCGCGTGGCGTCAGGTATCCCTCAAGGATACACACACAGGCAGCGGGCCAACATCTTTGACGCTGTCAAAGGCCATGACACCAAGATAGCCAACATGGTGAACATCTCCACCTTCTACCACGAGGAGGAAATTCTGACAACTCCTGAGGAGTACAGCAGCGAGGATGAAGACTCGGATCCCAAAGAAGCTGCTTGAGTCCTGGGTAGAAGACAGGAAAAATAGAAGCATTACTATTCTTATAATGTAATATTCATTGTGATGTTATCTATCATTTGTATAAACAAGTACTCCGCTTTTGCAGTTTAATTTATAAATCTTTGCAAATTTTCCGGGTTTTAATTCCTTTGCCTTCTAAGTTCCCTGGTTTATATGCTTTAACTGTCCTTAGTGTTTGAAATGGCTCAATAGTACTTAATCTTCATGCCAAGTGACTGGGTATAACCGATCAGTCAAAACTTGGAAACATGGATTGTACTAAGGCATTTTCACTTACTAATTTCAGTGACCCAACACATAAACAATCAGATAATACTTAGAGAAAAGTAAGGGATTGTAAAATTGTATGAAACTCAGGCACGCAGGAACAATCTGGGTTTCCTTAAGCCTCCTTAGGCCGAAAAGCATTCACTTTTGTAACTCCGAACACGCAGACACAATTCGGGTTAACATTGAGTATTTTGAAAGATCATTAGGAAATAGATAAGACAGACTTATGCTTTGTATGAAAATAGATAAAACAGGAATGCATGGATTCCGGCAACTTTATTTCATGATCTCAAAGATGTTTACATAGAAATTGAACTAAGTGTAGAAGGGATGTAACTGCTGGATGCTCCAGAGTCTTTTTGTCTCTCCTAGTTCGACATCTATCTTCCTTTTCTTTTGCGATTTGGATGCTTGGGATCATCTTCCGTCTCTCGAATATCTACAAGATAATAAGATCCATTTTTCATAGCCTTGCTAATGACAAATGGTCCCTCCCAGACTGGGGCTAACGTGTGCTTCCTTTCTTGCACCAATCTTAGCACTAGGTCACCTTCTTTGAAAGATGGATGCCTGACTTTCCGACTATGCTAGTGTCATAATCCTTGCTGATAAATGGCGGATCTTTCAAGCACAAGGTCTCGTTCTTCTTCTAAAAGATCGACGGCATCCTGTCGTGCGCTTTCGGCATCCGAGTCATCGTAAGCCTGCACTCTTGGGCTATCATGGACCATGTCCGTTGGAAGCATGGCTTCTGCGCCATAGACCAAGAAAAACGGGGTTTGCCCTGTTGATCTATTTGGCGTCGTTCGAATACTCCAAAGCACGGAAGGCAATTCCTCTACCCATGCTCCAGCTGCTCTATGAAGAGGAGATTCGAGTCTTGGGCGTATTCCCTGCAGGATTGAGCTATTCATTCTATCAACCTGCCCATTGGATTGTGGGTGAGCCACAGATGCAAGATCTAGGCGTATTCCCGTTTGTCAGCAATATTTTGCCAACTCTCCAATAGAGAAATTTGTCCCGTTGTCGGTGATTATGTTGTGTGGAACACGGTATCTCATAACTACGTCAATGATGAAGTTTCTGGCAGTCACACCGTCAAGTTTCTTGATGGGTTTCGCCTCCACCCACTTGGTATACTTATCCATTGCAACGAGTAGATGTGTCAGTCCGCCTCTTGCAGTTTTGAATGGTCCATCATATCTTTCCCCCAGACCGCGAACGACCATGTTATAAGGATAGTTTTGTGTGCTTGAGCTGGCATATTCGTCTGCTTGGCGTAATACTGGCATCTGGCACATGTGTTTATTATGTGATCGGCATCTGTCTTGGCTGTGAGCCAAAAAAAAAACCAGCACGGAATGCTTTTTTGACTATGCTTTTTGATTGAGCATGATGTCCGCAATGTCCTGCGTGGATTTCTTGCAAGATTTCTCGTCCTTCCTCTGGAGAAATACATCGCTAAAAAATTCTGATCGTGTTGCGCTTATACAGGCAACCATTGATTACCATGTATCCTTTGCATCGGCGCTGTATCTGCCTTTGCAAGACCTCGTCTACTCCATCCGGGAACTTCTGATCAACTAAGAAGTTTAGTACGGAATCGCAATCCGGGTTAACGAGCAGAACTTCAATTGACTCGGAAACGAGAGGATAATAAACATCTCCACCTTTGATCGATGGTTCGTGCAAGTGTTGGACAAACACACCAGGTGGTAGGGTTCTCACTCTTTTCGACCCCATGCGGGCTAATGCATCTGCGTTCCAATTTTATTCCCTTTTGATATGAAGTACTTCAAATCCAAGGAAGCAAATGGCAAACTCGTCCACCGTTCTCCGATATTTGGCCATGATGGGGCTTTTGGCGTCCCATGTTTGGTTTAGCTGATGTTGTACCAAATCCGAGTCACCATAACATAGTATGTGTTTGACACCTATTTCTTTTGCAATATGCAAGCCATGAAGCAATGCTTTGTATTCTGCCATGTTGTTACTGGCGTTGAAGTGTATTTGTAATACATACTCCATAATGTCACCTTTTGGGGATTTTAGCACTACACCAGCTCCAGCGCCTTCCTTCATCTTGGATCCGTCAAAGTGCATGACCTAGTATTCCGACTCTGGCATTGGTGCGTTCTCCATTGCTTCTGTCCAATTAGCAACAAAATCTACCAACACCTGGGATTCAATTGCCGTCCGGGGTTGGTACTTAATGTCGAACGCAGCTAGATCAATGCCCCATTTGGATACTCGGCTTGTTGCGTCCGCATTGTTAATGATATCCCCTAGTGGTGCTTTGCTTACCACTGTTATGGAATGTCCTTGGAAATAATGTCGGAGTTTTCAAGATGCGAAAAACACGCCATATGCCAGCTTTTGATAATGTGGGTACCTTTGCTTTGACTCGGAGAAAACTTCGCTAACATAGTATACTGGATGCTGATCTGGTATACCATGTTCATCCTTCCGCCTTTCCACAATTATCACAGCGTTGATAACCCTGTTTGTTGTTCTAAGATACAGTAACATGGGTTCTTCATCTTTTGGGGATGCCAAAATCGGTGCTTTCATCAAGATTTCTTTCAGCTGAGTTAATGCTTTGTCCGCCTCTTCTGTCCATTCAAATTTGTCGGATTTCTTCAACAACTTGTATAATGGCAGAGCTTTATCTCCTAGTCGGCTTATGAACCTGCTGACTGCGGCTGCAGAACCCGTCAATCTTTGTACATCTTTTAAACACATAGGCTTTGTGATGTTCAAGATTGCTTTGATCTTTTCCGGGTTTACTTCTATTCCTCAATGAGAAACGATAAAACCCAGAAGCTTTCCTGAGGGAACCCCGAATACGCACTTTAATGGATTCAACTTTATTTTGTAGGTGCGCAAATTTTTGAAGGTTTCTCGTAGATCTTCAAGGAGTGTGTCCTTTTTTTGGAAACTACGGCAATGTCATCCACGTAAACGTGGACATTTTTTCCGATTTGACTATGCAAGCAACGTTGCATGCAACGCTGGTATGTAGCACTTGCGTTCTTCAGGCTAAAAGGCATGGTTATGTAATAGTATGTTCCATACGGGGTTATGAAGGAAGTTTTGATTTGATCTTCCTCCTTCATACGTATTTGATGGTACCCGGAATAAGCGTCCAGAAAGCATAAAATCTCAGAGCCAGCAGTGGCATCTATTATTTGATTGATTCGCGGTAATGCGAACATATCTTTTGGACACAATTTGTTCAAGCCGGTGTAATCTATACACATACTAAGAACAATATTGTCTTTCTTCGGGACTAATACTGGTTTTCCAGACCAATCGATATGTATAATCTCCCGGATGAAGTCAGCTACTAAAAGCCGGATAATTTCCTTGCCTATAGCCTTTCGTCTTCTTCCATCAAAACGACGGAGACCTTGTTTGACAGGTTTTGAACCTGGAATTACTTTCAATTGATGCTCAGCAAGTTCCCTGGGTACTCCCGGCATGTCCGCAGAACACCAGGCAAAAATATCCCAGTTCTCACGGAGTAACTCGATGAGCGCACTTTCCTATTTGTCGGTCATCCCTGCCCCTACTACGACAAACTTTGTCGGGTCTTTGGCGTCTAGGATAACCTGCCTTGTATTCTCGGAAGCTTTGAAACTATCTACCGGCTTCCGGCTTTCTTTTCCTGCTGGCATTTCCATCGGCGATACTTCCTTTGCCAGCTCTTTCAATTCTTCCTTTTCTATTACTTTTTCGGCGCTAAGGGTGTTTCCTCTTTCCAGCTCGTTCGCCAATTCGAAGTCTCCCGATATGGTGATTACTCCTCCCTTTGGCCCTGACATCTTCATCTTGTTATAAATATAACATGATCTTGCCATGAATTTGGCGAAAGCTGGACGCCCGAGTATTGCATGGTATACACTTTCGAACGGCACCACCTCGAATGAGATATTTTCCTGTCGGAAATGTTCTGTTTCTCCAAAGGTTACATCTAGGGAAATTTCTCCTAAGGAATGTGCTTGTCTGCCAGGAACGATGTCGTGGAAACGTATGTTGCTGTCTTTGAGCTGGGTCTCGGAGATTCGCAGATGCTTCAGTGTTTCCTGTCGTGGTGGTATCACGGCAGATGCCATAGGATGGCTAAAGTGTTGGGGCCGATGGACGCTGGAGGTATCCGGGGAGGGGTCGCACGACGAGTAGCCGCGCGTAGGTATCTCTAGCACTGCAAACAACAAGATCTACCCAGGTTCAGGGCCCTCGTGTGGAGGTAACACCCCTACTCCTGCCTCTCTCTCTATATGTGTGATCTCCGAGTAGCCACAGTACAAAGTATGTCTCTTGGCCGAGTAGCCACTCGGCTGTTCTCTCTAGCTCTAGTGCTGGTTCTAGCAATAAATGCGAAGTGAAGCAATGTCCCTCGCGCAGGAGGGGGCAGGGCACCTTATATACTGGTGCCCAGCCGAATAAAGAAAGACTATAAGGTACAACTTAATGGGACATGCCCGCTGCAGGACAGCGCACGCCTCCGGCTTCTCGCTGACGCGGGTGCGGGAAGTCGTTGCGCCGTTCGGGAGATGGGACCTGTCCACCCTGTCAGTGAGATAGAGTAGGCCCCTAGACCTGTCTTGTCCCCTCTGTCAGTGACAGGACTTGACAGGCGTCTACCTCACTGTAGCCACACCGTAGCGCAGATAATCACGCACTTCGTAAGTTGAACCACACGCCTGTACAGATACAGGATACGCGGGATCCTGTCAGAACGGCTCCATTGACTTCTTGCCCGAGTAGGAACGTAGTCCATCTACTTGGACCACTTGACCGCTATCCGGATGAATACAAACTTGCTCAATATCTTCTCTTGGCCTTCAATACTTATGACCAGATAGAGACTACCGGGTAGAGGGTACCCGGGTAGCCACCAACCCGGCCAACAGTACTTTGATCCTTGCCTTTTACCACTTGCCTTACCCCTACTCGGGGGTAACCCCCCGACATATCCAGGTACATAATATTGACATTGGATCCTCCATCCATCAACACCCTTTTTAGCCTAGTGTTTTGAACAATAGGTCTTACAATTAGAGCTTGTGTGTCGGGTTCTAGGATATTTCCAGGATGATCTGACTGATCCCAGATGATTGGCGTATTAGAATGCTTCAAGAATTTGGGCGTTGGTGGGACAATCGTGTTTATTTCTCGAAGTGTTCGCTTTGCCTGTTTTGCTGAGGGAGTTGCCAAGAAAGTTAGGTTGTATTCTCCATCAACTCTCGGGAATTTTGGTTCGCCTTTTCGATGATGTTCCTGGATTTTTTCATCAATGTCCGATTCACTATCTTCTTTTTCTGCTTCTGGCTTTTGCTTGGAGAATTTCCTCTTGGAATTCTTTCCTTTGTTCCCAGATCCTGCACTGCCCTTCATATGCTTATTGAGACGACACTGCGCATTTGTATGGGTAGGCTTCCCAAATTGCGAATGGTGGGCACAGTTTTCTGACTTAATTTTTTCCCACTCTTCCTTAGAATAGGAGATAGGTTATGTGCTCCTTCCTTTCCATTTGCCGCCAGCATCCTTTCCAAAGGTTAAATTTACTTCTTTGGGTTTTGTCTGCGCTTCCGAAGTAGTTTTCTTTTCAGAACGAGGCGTCTTTTTGGCCTGAACGAAAGCATCAATATTTCCACCTCTCGCTCTGATGTCATCTTCGGCCGCTGCGTGCTCATTGGCGGTAGTAAGCATAGATCCAAGATCTTTGTGCTCCTTTGAACCAACCATGAACGGTACGAGGTCGGGTTTTAGTCCATTGATGAAAGCATGCATTGCTTTTACATCACTTATTCCAGAGCATCTGTTTTTCATTGTTGTCCATCTTGATATAAAGTCGACATACGACTTGTCTTCAAATTGGATGCAGTGGTTTAGCTGGTTGATGCTCTTAGGGCGTTTGTACGTACCCCGGAAGTGCTGAGCGAATACTCTAGCCATATCATCCCAGCTATCCATTGTTCTTGACGGAAGCACATTAATCCAATCTCTGGCTCCATCCAGCAACATTAGGGATAGAAATTTCACTACTTCCAGGTATGTCCCTTTGTTGATCTGAATGGCGGTATAGTAATCTGAGAGCCATGTTTCCGGGTTTTACTTCTGGTATACTTTTGGTAAATTGGACCAACTTTGGTGAAGCCAAAATGTAGAGTTATTCATCTCTTTCCGCCTTATCAACATGTGCGGAATATTTGCCGGCTGAATGGACAGAAGGGGATCTGCTCCTTTCTGTCCCATTGTTGCGCGAATGTGCTCTTCCGGGATTATCCCTATTTCGTCCGTTATCGTGTCCTTTGGAATGAGGTGGAGTTCTACTCCTTGGCCTTTCTTTATTCCTAGGAGGAGTACGGGATCTCTCACGCCTGTGAGTAATTTCATGTCTTCCGGCTTTTTCAGCTGGGTGTCTCGGAGGCGACATCATTTTTCTGTCTTTCCGGTTTTGTTCCTCCCGATATTTATGATTACGGGGTATATTTCCGCCTTTCGGCATATGGGATCCCGTTCTGGACGCTTCATCCCTATTGTCCGTGATTTTCTTGTCCTTCTTAGGATCTCCTTTCTTGTCCTTAGAATCGCCTGAATCTCCAGGTTCTCCAGGTCCATTCGTCATGCAACTTGTCGTGGTGGTGTCACGGCAGATGCCATAGGATGGCTAATGATGTGGGGACGAAGGACGCTGGAGGCGCTCGGGGAGGGATCACGCGACGAGTAGACGCGTGAAGTATGAAACATGCACTGTAAACAACACGATCTACCCAGGTTCAGGGCCCTCGTGAGGAGGTAAAACCCCTACTCCTACCTTTCTCTCTGTATTTTGATGTCTCACCGAGTAGCCACAGTACAAATGTTCTTGCTACCGAGTAGCCACTCTTCTCTCTACGTGCGGAACTAGGTTAGGAATGTGAACCAGTCGCCGGATCCCTCGCGCAGGAGGGGGCAGGGCACCTTATATACTCGGTGCCCAGCCGGATACAGCCAAATACAAACAGATGTCGACATTGTGTGCACACCGTCCTTCTTCCGAGTTCCCGCTGACAGCTTTGGCTTCTAGATTTGTCCTGGTGCGGAAAGTCGTTGGGCAAAACCAAGTATCCAGTCTGTTATCACTGCGGCGAACACAGAGTAGGTCCCCCATATCCCGCGACGCCCTGCTGACACACTGTCGCTGTCAGGCACGCCGTCCTCAGATGAACTGTCGCGGTGGAGGACGCGACACTGACCCGCCAGCGGGATCGGTCGCCGCCGCTCTGGGGAATTCGGCCGTTGTCCGCAAACAAGAAGATCTGCCGCCGCCCATGGAGGGGATCTAATGCCGCCCATGGAGGGGAAGGAGCTCCATCACGGGCCTCGTCCTCGCTGCTCGAGCTCACCGTTGGAGGCCCCTCGGCCTCGACGCCCTCATCTCCCGCCGCCAGGGAGCTGCGTCGTGCCAATATTGTACTATTCATGGGGGCGGCCTTGACTTAGGAACTTGGATGATGAGGACGACGCGACACGATGTCCGCGATGCTCCTATCCCTTGTCGTGCTCGTGCGTGGGGTAAGGGCGACAATGGATGTCCGATTGGAGGGGATCGGCGGGGGTGCTCGACGGGAAGGGGATACGTGGGTCAACTACTTAATTCAATTCCAGTAACATCCAAACAGAAACTGGTATTGACACATCTACAAAATTCCAAATAGCTAATCTATCTACAGCCAAACAACAAAACTGAATTGGAGGCCCATTCCAATAGAGAGACTATCGGCCTGTGAGCTTTTTTTAGAATTGCCAAATTCCAAAAGGAACAAAAGTTATGGCCGTTTTAAGATTTTGACTAGAAAATAAAAAAAAAAGAAAAAAAAATTCTGTGGCGCACCAAGGGGGGGTGCGCCACAGAATTGGGAGGCAGATTCGAAATCTGCCTCCTCCCCTCCTTTTCTTCACTTCTCCCCTCCACTTCTCCCCTCCACTTCTCCTCCACTTCTCATCTTCTACCTCCTCCTCTCCTCTCCTCTCCTCCACCTCTCCTCCTCCACCACCACCATCACCACCACCACCTCTCCTCCTTCTCCTCCACCACCACCACCACTCCTCCTCCACCACCACCATCCTCCTCCTCCACCACCACCACCACCTCGGTGAGCTCCTCCTCCTCCTCCTCCTCCACCACCACCTCTCCTCCTCCTCTTTCTCCTCCTCCTCCACCACCACCTCTCCTCCTCTCCTCCTCCTCCTCCTCTATCACCACCACCTCTCCTCCTCTCCTCCTCCTCCTCCTCCTCCTCCTCCACCACCACCTCCGGCGAGCTTCTCCTTCTCCTCCCCACCAACTCCGGTGACCCCCATCCTCCACCCACCAACTCCGGCGAGCATCCGGCGAAATTTCGAAATTTCGAAAATTTCCCGCGGCCAGATCTGGCCGCCTTTTTTTTTTGAAATTCAAAAAAAAATTCTGTGGCGCACCCCCCCTTGGTGCGCCACAGAATTGCAAATTTCTGTGGCGCACGGCTGAGGTGCGCCACAGAATTGACATTTCTGTGGCGCACGGCTGAGGTGCGCCACAGAAATTATTTTTGTGGCGTGTGTTCTGTGGCGCACCCCTCTGGCCCCAGGGTGCGCCACAGAATAGGATTTTGGTGCGCCACAGAAGAGGGTTTCCCTACTAGTGACCGTTTCCCGCCTGTTGTGCTACATGTTTGCTTGCTGCCATTTTTATTTCAGATTGCTATTATCACTTATTATCATCCATATTACTTGCATTTTACTCTCTCTTCGCCGAACTAGTGCACCTATATACCTGACAAGTATATTGGGTGTGTTGGGACACAAGAGACTTCTTGTATCTTAATTGCAGGGTTGCTTGAGAGGGATATATTTGACCTCTACCTCCTTGAGTTCGATAAACATTGGGTGATCAAATTAAGGGAAACTTGCTGCTGTTCTACAAACCTCTACACTTGGAGGCTCAACACTGTCTACAAGAATAGAAGCGTGCGTAGACATCAAGGGCTTCTCTTCGTGCAGTTCAGCGTAGGCTCTGCTGGAAGGTACGAGTTCATCTCCGGATTTTTCATTTGCGTCTTTTTCGAATGATGTTACTATTGAACGTGCTACTAGATTGGGGGTTTCTTTAGGGTTCATCTCCGTCAAAAGCTATGCGAGATGCTTATCTTTTAAAAGCCACACAACATTCACATCATCTTACTATTTTGAATAAGAATATAGATAATATGGAGACCGATGAGTCTCCTAGTTTGGTAATTAGAAAAGCATCGAATTTGTGAGGATTATGATAATGAGGTTGATGAGGGCATTGGAGATCATATGGATCTTTTTCCGAGGGTGTTAGATAACACGAACCCATAAAAATATTAAGACAAGCGCGTATTCCAAACCAAGAAGAAGTGTTAGGATAAAGAAAATTAATACAAAATCAAGATGAGAGGACATTTTTGGAATACTGACGGGTTTGGGGATATTGCGAAGCATCTAGCTATGAGAGAGGCAGTTAGAGAGTTGAGGTTGGTTTTTGTGCATATCATAGAAACATGGAGAGATAATTTTTCTACGAGGTTTTTAAGTCATTTGGCAGGTGGACTGGATTACAGCCGGTACTGCCTACCACCTCATGGAGGTCGGGAGGTATTCTAGTTGGCTTTAAGACCGTTATGTTCACTGCACAGACAATGCTAGTGGTGATTTATCGATTAAGTTCCATCTACGCTCAAAGGAAGATGGTTACCTATGGGCGTTGGTTGTCGTTTATGGAGCTGCCCAAGATGACAAGAAACCATAATTTTTATCCGATCTAGTGAGAATTTGCGAAGGGAGACATGACCTACACTAGTAGGTGGTGAATTAAATATTATTCGCAGACAAGAAGAAAAAAAATGATAATTTTAATCCGTGCTGGCCTTTCATACTTAATGCCATCATTGAGAGTTTAGACCTGAAGGAGTTGGAATTGTCAAGGAGACAATACACCTGGAATAGCAGACAAGCTGTCCGACTTTACAGAAGTTGGATCGCCTGCTGGCTAGTATCGATTGGGAGCAGAAGTTCCCTCTTGCGATTGTGCAGGCGATGAGCTGTACAAGATCTGATCACACACCGTTGTTTGTGAATTCAGGGTGTTTGTCTCATTTAGGTAATAAAGAAGTTTATCGTTTGAGTTGGCTTAGCTACGGCAGCAGTCTTTTGGACATGGTAAAGGTTGAATTGATGTCCATTTTAGTGGGTAATAATCCGGTAGAACAATGGCAAAATAAGACCAGGACCTTCATAGTTTCTTGAGAGGATGGGCGAAAAATCTTAGTTGGGAGTATAAGAAATTAAGAGATATACTACTTCTTATCAATGAGTTGGATTTGAAAGCGGAGCATATCCTACTTTCTGAGGCTGAGAGAGCTGCGAAAATAGAGGCGGATTCTTTTTTAGCCAACCTAAGACGTGACGAGGAGTCTAAATGATCTCAGAGGGCTAAAGTAAGGCATTTTTTAGGAGGTACAATAAATACAAGGTATTTTCATTTGATTGCGAATGGTAGACACCGTAAGAAAATGTATTTTGCAGCTAGAACAAGATGAAGGGACTATTGTAGGCTAACAAAATTTAAAGGTATTCATCTCTGGGTATTATACGAATTTGTTTGGAGTGTCGGTTCCATCTTATTTTTCCTTAGATGAGTCTAGATTTGATGATCTTCCTCGGGTGTCCAGTGATGAGAATGAGATCTTGACACGACCTTTCACGGAAAGGGAGGTGTGGGAGGCTATTTCTCGAATGGAACACAATAAGGCTTTAGGGCCTTGTCGAGACATCATAGTGGAGTTCATAGACGGGGGTGCCATGAGTCTACGGGTAGAGACGTGGGGGACGTGGTAGTACGACAACCAGGAACACTAAATTTACCCAGGTTCAGTACGTCGCAACTAGGCGACGTTCCTACTCCTGCAATCTCACTAAATCAGGGCTGAAGACTGAAGTATACAAAGTACAACGTGAGTAGGGTTTCGCTAACTCGGCGAGGATCAACTTCTCGGCGAGTAGCTTCTAGCTAATCTTCCTTCTGTTCTCTCCCGTCCGGCTTTATATAAATAGCCTTGTTAGGGCTTACAGAAAGGGAACCTAGAAGACTATGGAAAGTATCTAACTTGGAAAGCAAGAATCCGCCTTCTACTCCAAGCCGCACCACTTTGGGCCGTGGTCGGGTTCTTCTAGAATCCGTCTTATGCGTCAGCCTACTGGGCCGCCTAATGGACTGTGGTCCATTACCAAAACGTCACCCTGGTAATCCGGCTCTTTAGGACAATGTCGGATATACCCCTAATCGGTATATATCCGACAGTATGCCCCAAGAAGAATTGAGACTTCATCCTGCCACCTTTCGTCAATTCGCATTCTGTTCCGAGAAATGTTGGCGCTTTGTCTCAATTCTTCTTTTCCCAAATCATTCTTAACGTGAAACTCGGATTTTGTAAAAATCCGGCTTTTTCTTCCACGAGCTTTCGTGGAGATGGAACTTCAAGACGCCGGCGATGAAATCGTGCTGACATCATGGTCGTTTGGGTTCAGCGCGAAACCCTAAAACTTATCTCTGACAGATTCTTGCGGGGAAACGAGGAGATAGCCATTATCACCCCGTCCCCTCATTTCCCGGATTTTCCGGGCGTGACACGCGTCAAAGATCCAACGGTCAAAATAGCCGTTGCAGCATCTCAACGCATTTCCGGCTATAAATAGCTGCCTCGGGCCCTTCGGTTTAACCTTTCGCTCCCTCATCTCCCTCAAGCCCCCTGCGCCATTGCCACAGAGCTCAAGTTCGTGAGAGTGAGCAGAGTTCATGCGACCGCACCTTCCCCGGAAAAACGCCATCGGAGGATCCGGATCCTCGTCGCGCCGCCCATACATGACCACCGGAGAATCACCCCGCGCTACGGAGGAGAGCTCTGTCGCCCTCGACATCGACAGTATCATCAACGACATAGACCCGCAGCTGGACTCTCCCGGCCGCGCCACCGCGAGCACGCCGGAGAGAAACGTCGGCAACTTGGCCCACGAGGATCTTCCTCCCGCAGCCGAGAACGCGCCATCGTCATCTGCCGCGCCAACTCCGCCTCTCGCCACCGAGCCAGCGGAAGAAAAGCTCGCTCGCGGTGGCGAGGAGCTCGCCGCCACGGGCGCCGCTAGAGCGGAAGAAGACACGGAGGAAAACTCCGGGAATTGGAGCCACTGCAACGTGGTTCCATCCCTTCTTCCGACAATGGAGAAGGAAGGGCTCATCCGGAAGGGCAAATGGCGGTACGAGGAGGACGACTCCGAGCCATCACCGAAAGCCGGAGAATGGGTTCTCCTCACCTCTCACATTAGTAGAGGTATGGGATTTCCCCCTTCTGCCTTCTTCCTCCAAGTCCTGAACCACTACAACATCCAACTCATAACCTTCCTCACAACTCCATTCTTTATCTAGCCGGGTTCCGGGCCCTCTTTGAAGGGTATCTAGGAATAGAACCTAGGTTAGATTTCTGGCAGTATTGCTTCGGGATGAAGCGCAAACCCCTCTGAGGGCGCTCTCCCCACCTGCGGGACCATCTCCTTCACCCATGCGTAGGTTTAGGGAGGATTGGTTTGCGAAAAATCAAAACCTCGGAATCCGTCAAATTTTGGACGGGTTCCTTCTTTTATCACAAAGATGTCCCGTTTCCTAGAAAGGAAACGGGCATTCCACCTTTCGCCAACTCTGCTGCCACTCTCCAGGATAACTGGGCAGTGGACGCAGTCCAATCTTTGCCAGATGATCTGATGAGAATCAAACGGCGCATCGCAAAACTCGTCTCCTCCTCTCCTCCTCGTCTCCCATTGGCTTATCGTGGAACCCGGCTTTTGTGTGACTATACGGGCCCGGAGGATGTAATGAGGGGAACGGACAAAGCGTTCTCTAAGAGGGACTTCAAGAAGCAGGTAAAGGTAACATTTTTTTTCACGAGGGAAATCCAGCTCCAAAGGTAACATTTTTCTTCTTTGGGCACTTTCTCGGATTTTATCTTTCTCAGATTTATAACTTAGCCAAATTTTGTGCTTTTTCCATAGCTGGCCGATCTCACTGATGAGGAACTTGTAACCTACGCCGAGTTGGACGCAATGCGTGCCAACTTTGCAGGCGGACGGAAACGCAAGAAGCCATTCACTGCTCAAGAAGTTGTTGAACTTGACGGAATTCCCGTCGCTACTTCCAGGTAAATCATCCGGGTTTCTCTTTTCTCTGCTTTTTGTCGCAGGAATTTCTTTTCTTTCTCGGAATTCTAACTTCTCGGATTTTTCCTTTCTAGCTTGGCTCCAACAATATTGAATCCAAAAGGCCGGAAGAAATTGAAGTATGTTGCCCGGAGAGGGACACAGCCTTCTCCTGCTGCTGCTCCCGACACTCCGGTCGCAGCCGCGAAGGAAAACTTGGCTGCTAGGGAGGAGGAAACCCTGCAGACCAGCCAGCCCGTTGTGCCGGAAACGACGCGAGGGAAAGGGCGGTGGAGCCGGAAGTTGGGGGTCCCTCCAGAGTTCCTCAGGAGAAGCCAATCCCCAACTATGACCCGCAGTTCAAGGTAAAAAAAGAGGAACATTTTGACGAACATGGATATATTCATCCATGGGAGACAAAGTTCTTTGCTCCAGCTCCTTTAATCCGTCCTTGGCCGCAAGGCGGACTTATTGTTAGGAATAACTTCGTGTTTTCGCCTCGGCAGATTATCCAATGGCCTTTTCCACGTTGGAATTATCTTTGCCGAGTATGCAAAGGAATTCAACGAAACTTGTCGAGTCTTCAACGGATGAGCCAGGTAATATCTCTAGCCCCCAAGCATTTTGCCAAAAGTATACTTTTTTGACTTAATGCTTTCATCATTTCCTTGCTTTATTTTTGACTTAAGCACTTTGCTTCCTTTCCGTGTTTCAGCATGCTGCTGAAAACATTAACATGGAAATTTTCAGCAAGCTTACCATCAAGAATAAGGAGGTGAACTTCCTTCTTAGTATTCTTGAAGATAAGGAACTCGGAGCTGGCCTCCATTCAGCAAAAGCTGGATGATTCAGCAGGTAATTTTTTCTCTATCCTGATGTTTAGAATTTTTTCTAAGTATTTTCCGAGTTTTAACTCTTCATTTTACTTGCTTTTCAACCTCTTTGGCGAAAGCCAAACAAATTTCTGAAGATGCTAGAAATGCTGAAAACCTCCGCAAGGAAAACATGGAACTTCACAAGATCAATGTGAAGCTCCATAAGGACCTGGAGGCCAGCCAACTGGCTGTCGCATTGCCGAGTCCAAGGCCTCCAACCAGGCTGAGAAGGACAAAGCCACCATTAGGGACCTAGATAATGCCCTGAACCAACACCTGGAGGAAGGCACAGAGATGGATCGGATTCTCGGTAAGTTTTTTAACTTTTACCGGATTTTTCCTTTTTCCCTGTTTTCCTAATTTTGTTTTGTTGATTGAAACAGAAGGTAGCCCCCATCTTACCCAGATCGAAAGAATCCGGGCTTTCAAGAAGGTCTTCACCGTGCTTAAAGCTACGGGGATGTTACTTATCAATAAGTACATTCCCGACAAAGCGGGAGAGTTCTCGGAAGTCTGTAAACTTCCAGAGGCAATCATGGAGGTTGCGAACCGCAAGGAATCGTGGTTTCGCTCCACGGCTCGCGGTGTGCGCGCATGGCCCTTGGGCTCATGCGTATGCATTATACCACCGCCAAGTCTTGGCGCGTGCGTCAGGTATCCCTCAAGGATACACACACAGGCGGCCAACATCTTTGACGCTGTCAAAGGCCATGACACCAAGATAGCCAACATGGTGAACATCTCCACCTTCTACCACGAGGAGGAAATTCTGACAACTCCTGAGGAGTACAGCAGCGAGGATGAAGACTCGGATCCCAAAGAAGCTGCTTGAGTCCTGGGTAGAAGACAGGAAAAATAGAAGCATTACTATTCTTATAATGTAATATTCATTGTGATGTTATCTATCATTTGTATAAACAAGTACTCCGCTTTTGCAGTTTAATTTATAAATCTTTGCAAATTTTTCCGGGTTTTAATTCCTTTGCCTTCTAAGTTCCCTGGTTTATATGCTTTAACTGTCCTTAGTGTTTGAAATGGCTCAATAGTACTTAATCTTCATGCCAAGTGATGGGTATAACCGATCAGTCAAAACTTGAAACATGGATTGTACTAAGGCATTTTCACTTACTAATTTCAGTGACCAACACATAAACAATCAGATAATACTTAGAGAAAAGTAAGGGATTGTAAAATTGTATGAAACTCAGGCACGCAGGAACAATCTGGGTTTCCTTAAGCCTCCTTAGGCCGAAAAGCATTCACTTTTGTAACTCCGAACACGCAGACACAATTCGGGTTAACATTGAGTATTTTGAAAGATCATTAGGAAATAGATAAGACAGACTTATGCTTTGTATGAAAATAGATAAAACAGGAATGCATGGATTCCGGCAACTTTATTTCATGATCTCAAAGATGTTTACATAGAAATTGAACTAAGTGTAAAGGGATGTAACTGCTGGATGCTCCAGAGTCTTTTTGTCTCTCCTAGTTCGACATCTATCTTCCTCTTTCTTTTGCGATTTGGATGCTTGGGATCATCTTCCGTCTCTCGAATATCTACAAGATAATAAGATCCATTTTTCATAGCCTTGCTAATGACAAATGGTCCCTCCCAGACTGGGGCTAACGGTGCTTCCTTTCTTGCACCAATCTTAGCACTAGGTCACCTTCTTTGAAAGATGATGCCTGACTTTCCGACTATGCTAGTGTCATAATCCTTGCTGATAAATGGCGGATCTTTCAAGCACAAGGTCTCGTTCTTCTTCTAAAAGATCGACGGCATCCTGTCGTGCGCTTTCGGCATCCGAGTCATCGTAAGCCTGCACTCTTGGGCTATCATGGACCATGTCCGTTGGAAGCATGGCTTCTGCGCCATAGACCAAGAAAAACGGGGTTTGCCCTGTTGATCTATTTGGCGTCGTTCGAATACTCCAAAGCACGGAAGGCAATTCCTCTACCCATGCTCCAGCTGCTCTATGAAGAGGAGATTCGAGTCTTGGGCGTATTCCCTGCAGGATTGAGCTATTCATTCTATCAACCTGCCATTGGATTGTGGGTGAGCCACAGATGCAAGATCTAGGCGTATTCCCGTTTGTCAGCAATATTTTGCCAACTCTCCAATAGAGAAATTTGTCCCGTTGTCGGTGATTATGTTGTGTGGAACACGGTATCTCATAACTACGTCAATGAAGTTTCTGGCAGTCACACCGTCAAGTTTCTTGATGGGTTTCGCCTCCACCCACTTGGTATACTTATCCATTGCAACGAGTAGATGTGTCAGTCCGCCTCTTGCAGTTTTGAATGGTCCATCATATCTTTCCCCCAGACCGCGAACGACCATGTTATAAGGATAGTTTTGTGTGCTTGAGCTGGCATATTCGTCTGCTTGGCGTAATACTGGCATCTGGCACATGTGTTTATTATGTGATCGGCATCTGTCTTGGCTGTGAGCCAAAAAAAAAACCAGCACGGAATGCTTTTTTGACTATGCTTTTTGATTGAGCATGATGTCCGCAATGTCCTGCGTGGATTTCTTGCAAGATTTCTCGTCCTTCCTCTGGAGAAATACATCGCTAAAAAATTCTGATCGTGTTGCGTTATACAGGCAACCATTGATTACCATGTATCCTTTGCATCGGCGCTGTATCTGCCTTTGCAAGACCTCGTCTACTCCATCCGGGAACTTCTGATCAACTAAGAAGTTTAGTACGGAATCGCAATCCGGGTTAACGAGCAGAACTTCAATTGACTCGGAAACGAGAGGATAATAAACATCTCCACCTTTGATCGATGGTTCGTGCAAGTGTTGGACAAACACACCAGGTGGTAGGGTTCTCACTCTTTTCGACCCCATGCGGGCTAATGCATCTGCGTTCCAATTTTATTCCCTTTTGATATGAAGTACTTCAAATCCAAGGAAGCAAATGGCAAACTCGTCCACCGTTCTCCGATAATTTGGCCATGATGGGGCTTTTGGCGTCCCATGTTGGTTTAGCTGATGTTGTACCAAATCCGAGTCACCATAACATAGTATGTGTTTGACACCTATTTCTTTTGCAATATGCAAGCCATGAAGCAATGCTTTGTATTCTGCCATGTTGTTACTGGCGTTGAAGTGTATTTGTACATACTCCATAATGTCACCTTTTGGGGATTTTAGCACTACACCAGCTCCAGCGCCTTCCTTCATCTTGGATCCGTCAAAGTGCATGACCTAGTATTCCGACTCTGGCATTGGTGCGTTCTCCATTGCTTCTGTCCAATTAGCAACAAAATCTACCAACACCTGGGATTCAATTGCCGTCCGGGGTTGGTACTTAATGTCGAACGCAGCTAGATCAATGCCCATTTGGATACTCGCTTGTTGCGTCCGCATTGTTAATGATATCCCCTATGGTGCTTTGCTTACCACTGTTATGGAATGTCCTTGGAAATAATGTCGGAGTTTTCAAGATGCGAAAAACAACGCCATATGCCAGCTTTTGATAATGTGGGTACCTTTGCTTTGACTCGGAAGAAAACTTCGCTAACATAGTATACTGGATGCTGATCTGGTATACCATGTTCATCCTTCCGCCTTTCCACAATTATCACAGCGTTGATAACCTGTTTGTTGTTCTAAGATACAGTAACATGGGTTCTTCATCTTTTGGGATGCCAAAATCGGTGCTTTCATCAAAGATTTCTTTCAGCTGAGTTAATGCTTTGTCCGCCTCTTCTGTCCATTCAAATTTGTCGGATTTCTTCAACAACTTGTATAATGGCAGAGCTTTATCTCCTAGTCGGCTTATGAACCTGCTGACTGCGGCTGCAGAACCCGTCAATCTTTGTACATCTTTTAACACATAGGCTTTGTGATGTTCAAGATTGCTTTGATCTTTCCGGTTACTTCTATTCCTCAATGAGAAACGATAAAACCCAGAAGCTTTCCGAGGGAACCCCGAATACGCACTTTAATGGATTCAACTTTATTTTGTAGTGCGCAAATTTTTGAAGGTTTCTCGTAGATTTCAAGGAGTGTGTCCTTTTTTTGGAAACTACGGCAATGTCATCCACGTAAAACGTGGACATTTTTTCCGATTGACTATGCAAGCAACGTTGCATGCAACGCTGGTATGTAGCACTTGCGTTCTTCAGGCTAAAAGGCATGGTTATGTAATATATGTTCCATACGGGGTTATGAAGGAAGTTTTGATTTGATCTTCCTCCTTTACGTATTTGATGGTACCCGGAATAAGCGTCCAGAAAGCATAAAATCTCAGACCAGCAGTGGCATCTATTATTTGATTGATTCGCGTAATGCGAACATATCTTTTGGACACAATTTGTTCAAGCGGTGTAATCTATACACATACAAAGAACAATATTGTCTTTCTTCGGACTAATACTGGTTTTCCAGACCAATCGATATGTATAATCTCCCGGATGAAGTCACTACTAAAAGCCGGATAATTTCCTTGCCTATAGCCTTTCGTCTTCTTCCATCAAAACGACGGAGACCTTGTTTGACAGGTTTTGAACCTGGAATTACTTTCAATTGATGCTCAGCAAGTTCCCTGGGTACTCCCGGCATGTCCGCAGAACACCAGGCAAAAATATCCCAGTTCTCACGGAGTAACTCGATGAGCGCACTTTCCTATTTGTCGGTCATCCCTGCCCCTACTACGACAAACTTTGTCGGGTCTTTGGCGTCTAGGATAACCTGCCTTGTATTCTCGGAAGCTTTGAAACTATCTACCGGCTTCCGGCTTTCTTTTCCTGCTGGCATTTCCATCGGCGATACTTCCTTTGCCAGCTCTTTCAATTCTTCCTTTTCTATTACTTTTTCGGCGCTAAGGGTGTTTCCTCTTTCCAGCTCGTTCGCCAATTCGAAGTCTCCCGATATGGTGATTACTCCTCCCTTTGGCCCTGACATCTTCATCTTGTTATAAATATAACATGATCTTGCCATGAATTTGGCGAAAGCTGGACGCCCGAGTATTGCATGGTATACACTTTCGAACGGCACCACCTCGAATGAGATATTTTCCTGTCGGAAATGTTCTGTTTCTCCAAAGGTTACATCTAGGGAAATTTCTCCTAAGGAATGTGCTTGTCTGCCAGGAACGATGTCGTGGAAACGTATGTTGCTGTCTTTGAGCTGGGTCTCGGAGATTCGCAGATGCTTCAGTGTTTCCTGTCGTGGTGGTATCACGGCAGATGCCATAGGATGGCTAAAGTGTTGGGGCCGATGGACGCTGGAGGTATCCGGGGAGGGTCGCACGACGAGTAGCCGCGCGTAGGTATCTCTAGCACTGCAAACAACAAGATCTACCCAGGTTCAGGGCCCTCGTGTGGAGGTAACACCCCTACTCCTGCCTCTCTCTCTCTATGTGTGATCTCCGAGTAGCCACAGTACAAAGTATGTCTCTTGGCCGAGTAGCCACTCGGCTGTTCTCTCTAGCTCTAGTGCTGGTTCTAGCAATAAATGCGAAGTGAAGCAATGTCCCTCGCGCAGGAGGGGGCAGGGCACCTTATATACTGGTGCCCAGCCGAATAAAGAAAGACTATAAGGTACAACTTAATGGGACATGCCCGCTGCAGGACAGCGCACGCCTCCGGCTTCTCGCTGACGCGGGTGCGGGAAGTCGTTGCGCCGTTCGGGAGATGGGACCTGTCCACCCTGTCAGTGAGATAGAGTAGGCCCCTAGACCTGTCTTGTCCCCTCTGTCAGTGACAGGACTTGACAGGCGTCTACCTCACTGTAGCCACACCGTAGCGCAGATAATCACGCACTTCGTAAGTTGAACCACACGCCTGTACAGATACAGGATACGCGGGATCCTGTCAGAACGGCTCCATTGACTTCTTGCCCGAGTAGGAACGTAGTCCATCTACTTGGACCACTTGACCGCTATCCGGATGAATACAAACTTGCTCAATATCTTCTCTTGGCCTTCAATACTTATGACCAGATAGAGACTACCGGGTAGAGGGTACCCGGGTAGCCACCAACCCGGCCAACAGTACTTTGATCCTTGCCTTTTACCACTTGCCTTACCCCTACTCGGGGGTAACCCCCGACATATCCAGGTACATAATATTGACATTGGATCCTCCATCCATCAACACCCTTTTTAGCCTAGTGTTTTGAACAATAGGTCTTACAATTAGAGCTTGTGTGTCGGGTTCTAGGATATTTCCAGGATGATCTGACTGATCCCAGATGATTGGCGTATTAGAATGCTTCAAGAATTTGGGCGTTGGTGGGACAATCGTGTTTATTTCTCGAAGTGTTCGCTTTGCCTGTTTTGCTGAGGGAGTTGCCAAGAAAGTTAGGTTGTATTCTCCATCAACTCTCGGGAATTTTGGTTCGCCTTTTCGATGATGTTCCTGGATTTTTTCATCAATGTCCGATTCACTATCTTCTTTTTCTGCTTCTGGCTTTTGCTTGGAGAATTTCCTCTTGGAATTCTTTCCTTTGTTCCCAGATCCTGCACTGCCCTTCATATGCTTATTGAGACGACACTGCGCATTTGTATGGGTAGGCTTCCCAAATTGCGAATGGTGGGCACAGTTTTCTGACTTAATTTTTTCCCACTCTTCCTTAGAATAGGAGATAGGTTATGTGCTCCTTCCTTTCCATTTGCCGCCAGCATCCTTTCCAAAGGTTAAATTTACTTCTTTGGGTTTTGTCTGCGCTTCCGAAGTAGTTTTCTTTCAGAACGAGGCGTCTTTTTGGCCTGAACGAAAGCATCAATATTTCCACCTCTCGCTCTGATGTCATCTTCGGCCGCTGCGTGCTCATTGGCGGTAGTAAGCATAGATCCAAGATCTTTGTGCTCCTTTGAACCAACCATGAACGGTACGAGGTCGGGTTTTAGTCCATTGATGAAAGCATGCATTGCTTTTACATCACTTATTCCAGAGCATCTGTTTTTCATTGTTGTCCATCTTGATATAAAGTCGACATACGACTTGTCTTCAAATTGGATGCAGTGGTTTAGCTGGTTGATGCTCTTAGGGCGTTTGTACGTACCCCGGAAGTGCTGAGCGAATACTCTAGCCATATCATCCCCTATCCATTGTTCTTGACGGAAGCACATTAATCCAATCTCTGGCTCCATCCAGCAACATTAGGGATAGAAATTTCACTACTTCCAGGTATGTCCCTTTGTTGATCTGAATGGCGGTATAGTAATCTGAGAGCCATGTTTCCGGGTTTGTACTTCTGGTATTTTTGGTAAATTGGACCAACTTTGGTGAAGCCAAAATGTAGAGTTATTCATCTCTTTCCGCCTTATCAACATGTGCGGAATATTTGCCGGCTGAATGGACAGAAGGGGATCTGCTCCTTTCTGTCCCATTGTTGCGCGAATGTGCTCTTCCGGGATTATCCCTATTTCGTCCGTTATCGTGTCCTTTGGAATGAGGTGGAGTTCTACTCCTTGGCCTTTCTTTATTCCTAGGAGGAGTACGGGATCTCTCACGCCTGTGAGTAATTTCATGTCTTCCGGCTTTTTCAGCTGGGTGTCTCGGAGGCGACATCATTTTTCTGTCTTTCCGGTTTTGTTCCTCCCGATATTTATGATTACGGGGTATATTTTCCGCCTTTCGGCATATGGGATCCCGTTCTGGACGCTTCATCCCTATTGTCCGTGATTTTCTTGTCCTTCTTAGGATCTCCTTTCTTGTCCTTAGAATCGCCTGAATCTCCAGGTTCTCCAGGTCCATTCGTCATGCAACTTGTCGTGGTGGTGTCACGGCAGATGCCATAGGATGGCTAATGATGTGGGGACGAAGGACGCTGGAGGCGCTCGGGGAGGGATCACGCGACGAGTAGACGCGTGAAGTATGAAACATGCACTGTAAACAACACGATCTACCCAGGTTCAGGGCCCTCGTGAGGAGGTAAAACCCCTACTCCTACCTTTCTCTCTGTATTTTGATGTCTCACCGAGTAGCCACAGTACAAATGTTCTTGCTACCGAGTAGCCACTCTTCTCTCTACGTGCGGAACTAGGTTAGGAATGTGAACCAGTCGCCGGATCCCTCGCGCAGGAGGGGGCAGGGCACCTTATATACTCGGCCCAGCCGGATACAGCCAAATACAAACAGATGTCGACATTGTGTGCACACCGTCCTTCTTCCGAGTTCCCGCTGACAGCTTTGGCTTCTAGATTTGTCCTGGTGCGGAAAGTCGTTGGGCAAAACCAAGTATCCAGTCTGTTATCACTGCGGCGAACACAGAGTAGGTCCCCCATATCCCGCGACGCCCTGCTGACACACTGTCGCTGTCAGGCACGCCGTCCTCAGATGAACAGTGCTGTGAACAGTGCCAAGTACGGACCCGGGATACGCGGGATTCGGTGTCAGGACGGCTCCTTTGACTTGCCCGAGTAGGTTCCCGCCATTTCTACTCGGACCAGCTCTTCTATTCGGAGAAACATAACTCTCTTGATTCATCCTTCTGGCCGTCTAGGTGCAAGACCGGGTAGCAGTCGACCGGGTAGCAAGTACCGGGTAGCCGGCTACTCGGCCAAGCATCCCTTCTGATCTTGCCTTTAGCACTTTCCTTTACCCTACTCGGGGGTAACCCCCCGACAGCAGTCCCCGAAGCTGGTAGAGTCCTGCGAACTTGTTCACTGGGCCCTGCCAGCTTAAAAACCAACCTTGCAGTCTTTCCCTTGAATCTTGGTATACCGAGCAAAAACCTCCGAGTAGCCCTTGATTCTGTTTCTACTCTGCCGAATAGGACCACTTTCCTTCTCTATAGCCGAGTAAAATGACTTGGTGAAATCTTGAAATGGAATCTCTGCGTGGCAGAGCACAATCCGGCTTTCCGCGCAGCAACTGGGCACGTGTCACGCGGACACGACCCCGACGCCTCGGTGCCGGGGAACTGACAGGCCACGCGCCCAGTTTTCACGGAGTGGGCCCACTAGCCCGTTACGTCTCATCAAAGGCAGTGATTGCCCACGATCTCGTCGTGGGATCTAATGCGGCCGTTACGCGCGCGTTCCGTGCTGTGTGCGCTTCTAACCGGCCCACAGATCCCACGCCGCACGTTTTCTGCCACGATCGATCCCACTACCTCAATTCGTAACGGCAACCCGGGGAGCGGTATAAATACCCCCTCGGTAACTCCTTCTTCTTCTTCCGCTCCAACTTTCCCCTCGTCTCCTCGTTTCTCCGCCGCCGCGAGCATCTCGCCGCCGCGCATCTCACCGCGCCGCTGCGAGCTCCTCCACCCAAATTCCTTCACTCTTTCAGCCAATCTCTCCTCCACCGCAATGCCTTCTCTCTCCATGGATTGGTACATCCTCCGGTGATAGAGGACCTCAGCCAAGTCCCCGTTTCCTCGCTGGCACGTCGGAACCTACAGACGCAAATGTCGACACATAGCTCTTTCACTTTGCCATGTTCGCAATAGCAGGAAGGTGGGAGGAAGGAAATGGTGGAGCGTGTAAGGAAGACAATGTGGGCGCGGAAAAGGGGAGTAACCTCCTCACGTTGCTCGCCACCCATTGCTTATAAGTTGCGTCGACAAATATGAGTCATTGGTTTCATGTGACGCCATCCGAGCGTACATGTGCGCGGAGATGAACCGGCACACCTCCACTTTCCCACTACGCCCTAAAATCAAGGAAGCCATTACGCTAGACTCCTCGATTCTCGCGCACCGGGCAGTCAAATCGGGTCAATCGATCGCACGCCTTCGTCACCTCTGGCGTATGGGTACCCTCGTTACGTCCCATCGCCTGACAGAATGCAGTGTGCTATGATGTCATGGATGACACATGTACGGATAATTTATCCCCGGTTCAGTTCATTACTTATAATATTTTTGGCTCATCTTATCCACTGCCTCAAGTCGAATGCCAAGGGAGAGCCCTATGAGTCAAAACATTCTTTGGTGTCCTGTACCCGAGACTCGGGCAGAGGCATACAAAGCATTTATGTTTCCAGATCGCATCAGCTACATGACAAATCTGGATGCCACGTTCACGGTGTGAAGGTAAGACTCGTGGATCGAGTCCACAGGCCTGGGAGTCGCACGACTGCTGTGCTACCTGTTTTTTTCCCGTGCATACAACATGATGAAAAATCCTGACAGATGTGTTTAAGTAAAATATGCTGAAAATTTGAGTTCCACTCGATAAGGCCTCCGCGGCACGAGTCGAGCTACCCAGGTATTTCTGGACTTGAGCCCGGCGGCTCGAGTCTGAGAAGGATAGCCGTGTTTTCTCCTAAGTGAGGTTAATTGGCCTCAAACTATCGGGTGTGCCAAGCCTGCTAAGCTACTTCCCTCAGGTCCAATAAAGCAGATGGCAACCATTTAAAAACCAACCCGATGAACTTCCGTGCTAGTGCATCTCCCTTTTCAGGTGACCAACACAGACTCGGATGGCATTTCGGTTTAGTCCATGATCGAGTCTTCGACTCAACCAGACACTCGGGGGCTACTGACATGGGTATGTTGGGTACAGCCCAACTAGGAAACCTTCAGGAAAGCCCATCAAGACACCAGAGTCAAGGCCCATCACGGGTACGAGTGGGAGATCGACCCAGAGGTGAAGTGCCTTGCAAGGCAAGGCTAGAATTAGGAAAACGACTCTGATTGAGTTCAAGTCGTGTACGAACTCCTGGGACCTGGCCTCCTATATAAAGGCTAGGAGGGGGTCATAGCAAACCCTAGAGCACAAACCGCATACTCTTGTGCCAGATCGAATCTCTGAGTCGCAACCCCTGTAATCGAGTTGAAATCGCCGAGTAATACACAACCAAGCAGGAGTAGTGGTTTTATCTTCTCGCAAGGGCCTTGAACCTAGGTAAACCGTGCCCCCGTATCTTGGCAAGCCGAGTATCCCACCATCGCTCATCTCCCTTACGAAACCCTAGCCTAATAAGCATGGAATATGCCGTGGTACCCCCACGACACCTATCCTATACAGTATTTGTGCCAAATGTGATTACAGGTCTTGGATGGGGATTTATGTAGTGGTGTTTGCACATGTCTCATAAAGCTAAAATAAGGTATGCCACAGTGAGGTTTTATATTTTCAGCCTAGCTAGTGGTCATACCTACCCTATAAAGCACTACAAGGAAACTTCATATAGATGAAACCCTACCACCAGCGGGGTAGCATGAATCCACGCCGGTGGTAAAGAAATATTAGCACCAGCGTGGAAATTTTGCCCCGCTAGTGATAAAAAAACTACCACCGGCATGACATAAGTGCACGAATTCCAGTGCTATCTATTACTCTGAAGCTTATCCCCGGTTGAAAAATAAGTCGCGAGAACTTCATCGACACGTCGGTGGTACATATATACTAACAGCGTGAGTTTATAGTTACACCCCAGTGGTATTGCAGGCACGTATAACTATCAACACTTCTTATTCACAGACGCGCACACACACCTAGCCGCCCCATCTCCACCACGTTCCACATTGCCACCACCGACGTTGTTGCTCCGTAGGCCCTCCACCGCCCGCGCCTTCCCTCCCTGCTGCCACTGGCGACACTCGCGGCTTGCCCCCTGCACTGCCTCCTCTCCTAGCCTCCACCGATGTTGGTTGCTTTGTCGCCTCTTCTCGTTGCTGCCACCGACGTTGTTGCTCCGTCGCATCTTCCCCTTGCCACGACCAACCCCGCCGCTCCTCGCCGCGGATGTCAGTCGCTGACGCCTTCGCGTGAGAGTGAGAGCCTCTCCTTACTTCTTCTTTTGTTACATTTGCTAAATCTAGAACTAAGATGCATCTCTATAAGGTGTTTAACAAAATGACTGTATGAATTTTCGGTTCTATAAGGTGTTTTAACATGTATTTCAAATGCAAAGTATAGCTTAAAATGTATTTGTAGAGTTTTAATATGTATTATATCATAAATTGTATGTTAGTAGTATGGAATAAAAGATGCATGATATGTATGGTATAATAGGAAAGTAAAGATGCACTATTATATAGTAATTGTTTTGTTTGAAGATGATTGAGGTCACCCATGTGGATGAGAAAGGTGAAGTTGCTGCTCCACCACATCCAATGTGATCGTATATCAACACCATTGGCGTCGTCACTCGAGAAGTTTGCAACATAAACCTCGTCACCCTGAGAGGCCCTGAGGAAGTCGACTTGCGTCGCCTTCTCCTCGGAATACTTCACCAAAGGTACAAGTTCCCGTCATTCTAAAACAACTTAAACGTGAGGGGTAATCTTTTGATGAACACGTTCTCCTCAAGTTCTCAAAATCATTCAGTACTTGGAAACAGAGGGTGAGGACATATCTTATGGAGAGTTTGTCAAAGTACAAGCAGACTATCCCTCTGTTACTGAAGATGATTGGAACACCTTCAAGATGAATAATTTTAGATCGATAAGGGACTTCATCCATGTTTGCATTGTACTAGTGAATTTCTAAATCTTTCATTGTATTCCTAAATGATTTGTAAGACTATTATGTTAACTATTTGGTTGTGAGTGTAAACGTTATTCGATTTGATATATGACCCTCTGTTATGTGGATTTCTATAATGTATTACCGAGACATTTTTTTAATTCTCGACAAATCAGTACCGGCGTGGCGCACCTGGACCACGCCACTTACAAGGTATATGCTACCGGCATGGATAGTAACGCCGCAGGTACCCTCCGCACTACTGGCGTTGCCAATTACACGTCGGTGATATCAAATAACACTGGCACAAGATTACTGATGTGTCAGTTTGTCGCCGGTAGTACCAAAAACCTCACGCCGGTGCTAAGCCATCTCCTTGCAGTGAAGATAGTATTTTCTAATGCCACTTATTAGGGCATGTAGATATCTTAGTAGGATAAACCCTGAGTGGGGGAAAGAGGGAGCCGTAAAGAAAAAATGGTTTACCTTCTCTTAAGTAAGAGATGCTCTCTTATCAACATTCTCTCTCACCATATATTTAGAAGTGTCTGGTTACTAGGATTTTTTTTTCGAAAACCACAGAAGAACAAAAGATAAGACTAAGAAATATTCCATTATACGTCATATTTTATTGTTATATCTGGTTACGTGGCAAGTTAAGATAAGATGGTTTTTTTAGCTGAGATAAGACGATCTTATTATCCATTGTACGTGCCCTTATTTCGAGTATCGGAATTTCAGCTTGTGGTTATCCAAACGCATTTTCCTAAATACTTCCCTACTTCAGAGAGAGATGAGTTTGAATTTCCAATATTAGAACATCATACTAGAACATTGGGGGGAAGGGCTTCACATGTGCTAATTAGTTTCATTTGCATGCAACATGCATATGGAGGAAGTTCCATTAGCACCGTTGTAACCAGTATTATCCAAATTAAATGACAGCATCCATGCATAGACGTATATATGCCTCTAATTTGGTTCGTGTCGGATGAAAATTCTTGGATCTTGCATGACACATACATGGTCACATAAACGACAGAGATGCACATGATTCTGAACAACTTGTTCTATCAGTGGCCACATAATTTAATAAACCCATGGTCTGCTAGGATCTTTGCTGACGCTTGATATCGAGCTAGCTACTCCCTCCGTTTATTTTTACTTTGCGTTCTAGCCAAATAACGCATACCAAGGAGAGACTTGGAGGGATTAAATTTGGGAGTGGATGGACCAAGTTGCCCCTGGCGTGCAGTCCCACTGCCTGCACACGGCCAGAAAATTCACGGTGGAACTCCTACATGCATTGGTCGGTCGCTTCCTCTCCTAGGATATTGAATGCATGGCCAGCTGGAAGGTGAGGGAATTGGGGCGTGAGTTTAATTCTTCATGGGGCAAATTAGGAAATCACCTGCCAAACGCAAAGTAAAGGTGAAAAATTTGGAAACGCTAGAACGCAATGTAAACCTGAACGGAGGGAGTAGTAGACGAATTCATCCATGCAGTGCTTATATTAAAAAAAAAGGAATAGTACAAGCCTACGTATCGAAAGATTGTTTACTTGTTCATGCGATATGAAAGTCTCTAGGTGCATGAATTGCTGCAATAAATATGATGTATAGGATCTAGCTAGGAGATAAACTAACTAGTAGCTAGGTCGGGTAGTTAAATGAGACCTGGGACCTGATTAAGAAAGATGATAAGCTTTGTGGATGCAGACTGAAGATATTTCTTCAGAGTTTCAGTCTTCCAGATCATAAATTTGACAAATTTCAGAAACGGAGATTATGTAACTTTGCACTTGTGACATATATGTGAGTGAAAGACGTTGGACATCTCAAAAGTATTGAGGGTTTTCACGTTAGTTTTAACTATATATAAAAGTGAACATTTCAAGTTAGTTTTGAGACCTCTGTGTTAGATTGATCTCACGAAGGGCCCAACGGCCACTTCGTGCCCTTTTGGTCAATGCGCCCTGATCGGGGGCGCCCAACCGCATATGGTTGGTGGGCCCCTGTGCCAGCGCTATAAAGACAGGTGAGGGGCCGGGGCACGGGGTACGAGATTCGCCGCCGCCATTTCCCTCACCAACAAACCCACATCCGATCTAGGGTTAGCGCTCGCGCACAGGAAGCTCCACTGCCACTCCTCCTCGCCACCATGGACTCCTCAACGTCATCATCCTCAAAGGGAAGTGAAGGTGATGCCCCCCTCTCTCTCTCTCTCCCCCTCTCGGTATCTCTCTCAATTCATTCACAGAGATTCGTGTTTAGACCGTAGTCATCTAGACCTACTGATCTTGGCAGTATAAAACATTGGTATCAGAGCTCTGCTTAGGCTCTAGTATGATTCGGTGAAAGATCAAGTAACAGAAAAGGAAACCCCAAATAGAAACCCTAACCCTAACAGAGAAAGGGGAAGGGAAAAGAACACCTCACCTGGCAACAGAGCGCCGCCACCACGGCCGCGCCGTTCCTCTCGATTCCGGGCGCGCATCGGCAAGCCGAGGCGCCCGGGCCGAAGAACCGCCGGGGAGGAAAAGGCGCCGCAGCCAATCCGTCGACGGCGGCGCGCCTACCGCTAAGGGCAGACGCGCTACCGGCGAAGGGGAGGCCACGGCGCAGCCGTCGCAGTCCACCGGTCTTCCACCGCACGGGACAGAGAGGAGTCGAGGGCGCAGCTGCGTCCCTCACTCGCAGAAAACGGAGGCGGCGGTGGAGCGGGGGATAGAGAAAGGGGCAGCGCGGAGCAACGACCATCGCCGCTGTCTCCGGCGGGGCGCGCGGCGCGCTGGCGGCCGGCGGCCAAGGCGGATTTTTTCCGCCGCCGCGAGAGCGACAGAAAGAAAAGGAGCGAGCGTTTCGCTCGGGTCAGAGTGAGCTAGGGTTTCCCTGGCGTAGGCGCAACGAGATATTTTTGTGCCTGCGACAAAGAAGGACAGCCGTCGGATCTAATCCGACGGACGGTAATGAAACCCTAGGCAGAGCTGGGCCGCTGCTCTGCGCAGAGCCGCAGACCGGGCTTTCGGGCCGAACGGGCAAGAGAAAGAGCGCGGGCGACGGATGCCCTCACGCCGCCCTAGCAGGCCGTGGGCCGTTTTCGCCTGCGCAAGGGCGCTGGGCGCCAGATAGATATCTGCTGCGCACGCACTAACAGAAAGCCGAGCAGGCCGTGGGCTGGGCCGGCCAGGCCGTGTTCTCACAGTTTTGTTTTTATTTATTTTTCTGCTTTCTGTGTTTTGTTTATTACAGAAGCAGAATTAAAGTATTTTGGTCCAAATTTTTTTGGACAATATTGATCTAGTTTTTTCCTACTCAATTTTTTTTCCAACGAAATTATTGTTTAGGGAATACAAAAGTAAAAGAAATATTCGTATAAAGTATAAAGTTCATGAATTTTTATTCATGTTTTCCGCTGCAAATTGAATAAAAGTGCTCTTAAATAAAGAAAATAGGATTAAAGTGAGAATTATTTTTAAGAGCATGCTAAAGTGATAGTTATGATTTATGTTATTAAATAACCAACGTTGTTAATAGCATTGTCATGATTAATTGTTATAATGTCATATATGCTTTTATTGCTATTTTCTGCCCAACGGTGATATAGTCATAATTGCATAAACAGTTGTGTGTTATAATTTTAACCAACGTTGGATTATTACATGCAATTGTTGTTATTTTTCTCACTTCATTGTGGTTTTCAGGAGGGTTCTACTTGATGACATGCATCAAGGACATCCCGACCCTGAGAGGCGACAACTACAGTAAGTGGAGGAAGAAGGTGGAATTTGCCTTCATCTGTGCAGAGGTTGACTGGGTTATGGACACTCCACAACCTGTCAAGCCAAAAGAGCCTGTAAAAGAGGCAACTGATGATGATGTTGCATGGGAAAAGAAGAAAAGAGACCATGCTCCTTTGGAGTTGGCATATTCTATTGAAAACAGAAAGTGGCAAACAGCCAATAAAAAGTGCATGGCATTTATAAAGAATACAATTGAGAACGCAATCGTGGCTCAATTGCAGAGTGTGCTTCTGTTACGGAGTACTTAGAAAAGATAAAGAGCCAGTTCACTGGCTCTTCAAAGGTTTATGCCACCCAGTTGATCAAACAGCTGGTAACTGAAAAGTACACCGGAGGTGCACATGGCATCCGGGAGCACATACTGAGGATGAGCAACATGGCTGCGAAACTTAAGCCCATGGATGCTGATCTTGAGCTCAAGCCAGCACTGCTTGTCCATCTGATCATGGCTTCACTGCCAAGTCAGTTTGACAACTTTGTGATAAACTACAACATGGCCCCTGAAAAGGGATGTTGAAAAGACTATTGCTATGTGTGTTCAAGAGGAGGACAGACTCAAAGCCTCACATGGTGGTTCTGTGAACTATGTGAGGGATAATAGGAAAAAAAACTATAGTCAAAGCCATACTGGTTCTCATTCAAAACCACATGGGAAAGGTCCCCAGCAGCAGCAGCATCAGTACCCACAGAGGTTTTTTCCAGTGGACAAAGACACTTGTCTCCACTGCAAAAAAGACTGGCCATTACAAGCAAGATTGTCCAGACTTTTTAAAGTACATAATGGCAAAGAAAGGTAACAATGTTGTTTCCTTTGTAAATGAATCCATGTATACACAGTTTTCCAAATCTACATGGTGGATTGACTCAGGTGCAACTGTTCATGTTGCAAATTCTTTACAGGGATTCAGTTCGACCCGGAGCACGCTAAGAAGCGAAAGATGCATTCAGGTCGCTAATGGAGTTCAAGCAGACGTAGAAGCTGTTGGCAACATCTCCTTGGAGCTTGCTGATGGTTTCACTATTCTGCTTAGAGATGTTTTGTTTGTTCCTTCACTACACAGGAACCTTATCAGTGTATCACGCTTAGACAAAGACAATTATGAGTGTTATTTCGGACATGGCAAATGTGCCTTATGGTGTAATAATATTCATTTGGGGGTTGCTTACCTCCACAATGAGCTTTATTTATTATCTTTGCGTGAAAAAGTTTATTCTGTGTCTAAAGTGAATGAGAAATAATCTGGGTCGAATAACGAACAAAAGAAAAGAAAGAGAACTCATGACTCATCAAAATTATGGCACTGTCGCTTGGGCCATATTTCGAGGGAGAGAATAGAAAGACTAATCAAAAATGATATTCTTCCACCGCTAGAGTTCTCAGAAACAGAGCAATGCATAGATTGCATTAAAGGAAAGTATGTAAAGCAAATTAAAAAGGGTGCAAACCGAAGTACAGCAACACTGGAAATTATTCACACCAATATTTGTGGACCATTTCCTGTGAAAAGTGTGGATGGTTATGACTCGTTTATAACGTTCACAGATGATTACTACCGATATGGATACATATATCCAATTAGAGAAAGATCTGAAGCGTTGGATAAATTTAAGATATTCAAGGCTGAAGTTGAAAATCAACATGATAAAAGAATAAAGATAGTGAGATCTGACCGTGGGGGGAGTACTACGGCAGACACACTCATATGGCCAAGTCCCTGGACCTTTTGCAAGGTTCTTACAGGAGAATGGCATAGTAGCCCAGTATTCAATGCCGGGAGAACCTCAGCAAAATGGAGTAGCTGAAAGGCGTAACCGTACTCTTATGGATATGGTGCGCAGTATGATGAGTTATTCCACTTTGCCATTGGGATTATGGATGGAGGCACTTAAAACCGCCATTCACATTCTCAATAGAGTACCAAGCAAGTCGGTGCCCAAAACACCGTACGAGCTGTGGACAGGAAAAGTTCCATCCCTACAGCACCTCAGGGTGTGGGGGAGCCCAGCTGAGGCAAAAGTGTTTAATCCAAACATTGCAAAGTTAGATACCAAAACAGTAAGTTGCCATTTCATTGGCTATCCTGATAGATCAAAAGGTTATCGTTTCTACTGTCCAGACAGATACACAAAGTTTGTAGAAACGAGACATGCGGTCTTCTTAGAGGACGAAATGATGAGGGGGAGCATGGTAACTCGGAAAATTGATCTTGAGGAGAAGAGGGTGTGTGCACCTAATCCGATGATTCAAGAGCCGTTTTTCTCGCTACCTGTTGTACATGCATCGTCAACCCCTGAGGTTGCGGTGCAAGCACCTGTTGTGACTCCAACCATGACAACTAGAGGTGAAGATTCGGAACCTGCCCGTCAGGAGCCGACTGAACCCGAAGTTGAGCATGAAAGGGAGGAGCAGCAGTCTTCTCAAGAGGATGTGCCAGGAGTTGAGGCACGACATGAACAAGAGAATGAAGGCCTCAGAAGGTCTACAAGACGTAAAAAGTCAGCTATTTCTAGTGATTATAAAAGTTTATAACACAGAAACGGCTTATAAGGAAGGTGATCCCACCTCATATGAAGAAGCCATGAGAAGCCGTCACTCATCTAGATGGGTGGAGGCTATGGAAGATGAAATGAAATCGATGAGTTCCAACGATTTTTGGGACTTAGAGGATATTCCCAAAGGAGCCAAAACAGTAGGTTGTAAATGGGTCTACAAAATAAAGTATGACTCCAATGGGAATGTAGAAAAGTATAAAGCACGTCTTGTGGCAAAAGGCTTTACACAAAGAGAAGGGGTAGATTACAATGAGACGTTTTATCCGGTCTCATGTAAGGATTCCTTCAGAATCATAATGGCACTAGTTGCACATTTTGATTTAGAGCTACATCAAATGGATGTAAAGACGGCATTTTTGAATGGAGATCTAAAAGAAAAGGTATACATGAAACAACCCAAGGGGTTTATCATGAAAGGCAAGGAAGATATGGGATGTCGTCTAAAGAAATCCATCTATGGATTAAAGCAGGCTTCTAGACAGTGGTATCTAAAATTCAATGATACAATAAAGAGTTTTGGATTTAAGGAAAATGTTGAGGATAACTGCATTTATGCAAAGTTCAAAAGTGGGAAATACATTTTCCTAATCTTGTATGTGGATGATATCTTGCTTGCTAGCAGTGATGTCAGTCTTCTACGAGAAACAAAGAAGTTCTTATCCTCAAACTTTGATATGAAGGATCTTGGTGAAACCTCATATGTTTTGGGCATAGAGATTCACCGAGATAGAACGAATGGAGTCTTAGGACTATCGCAAAAGGCATATTTTGAGAAAGTTCTCAAAAGGTTTAATATGCATGCGAGTTCTGCCACACCTGCTCCTATAGTCAAGGGCGATAGTTTTGGGAAATTCCAATGTCCCAAGAACCAATATGAGATCGATCAAATGAAATCAGTACCATATGCTTCGGCTGTTGGAAGCTTACAGTATGCACAAGTGTGCACTCGCCCTGACTTAGCTTTTATCACCGGGGTACTCGGTAGATATCAAGAGAATCCAGGCACAGAGCACTGGAAAATGGTAAAGAAAGCATTGCGTTATGCGCAAGGCACCAAGGACCTCATGCTAACATATAGAAGGTCTGATTCCCTAGAGATAAGAGGGTATTCAGATGCTGATTTTGCGGGAGACAAAGATGATAGAAAATCCACGTCAGGATACGTGTTTACTCTCGCAGGAGGAGCTATTTCGTGGAGAAGCTCCAAACAGTCAATAGTTGCATCATCCACGATGTATGCAGAATTTATAGCATGTTATGAGGCCACGGGGTAGGCGATATGGCTAAAGAAATTTATACCCGACTTGAAAGTGGTAGACTGCATTAGTAAACCACTAAAGATGTACTGTGACAACCAGCCCGCAGTATTCTATGCTCACAACAACAAGTCGAGTAATGCTACAAAGCCAATAGAAATAAAGTATTATGTTGTGAAGGATAAAATCCAGGATCAAACTATAAGTCTCGAGCATATAAAGACAAAGGATATGCTTGCGGATCCGCTAACGAAAGGCTTACCACCCAGTGTGTTCAAAGATCACATAGCCGGCATGGGTTTTAATGGAAAGCCTATGATTCCTGGATAAGAGAGGCCCAAAAAGAAACAGTTTTTTGTTTCAAAACAGAAAGGTATATTGTAGCTGTCTGATTCTACCGGCAATTGAGCTGTGACGATGAAACATGCTCTATGTATCAATATGTGATGAAACAAGTAAAAGTAAAAGGTATAAAGTTAAAAGTAAAAGTTGAGATCAAGGGGGAGAATGTTAGATTGATCTCACGAAGTTGAGCATGAAAGGGAGGAGCAGCAGTCTTCTCAAGAGGATGTGCCAGGAGTTGAGGCACGACATGAACAAGAGAATGAAGGCCTCAGAAGGTCTACAAGACGTAAAAAGTTTATAACACAGAAATAGCTGACTTTTTACGTCTTGTAGACCTTCTGAGGCCTTCATTCTCTTGTTCATGTCGTGCCTCAACTCCTGGCACATCCTCTTGAGAAGACTGCTGCTCCTCCCTTTCATGCTCAACTTCGGGTTCAGTCGGCCACTTCGTGCCCTTTTGGTCAATGCGCCCTGATCGGGGGCGCCCAACCGCATATGGTTGGTGGGCCCCTGTGCCAGCGCTATAAAGACAGGTGAGGGGCCGGGGCACGGGGTACGAGATTCGCCGCCGCCATTTCCCTCACCAACAAACCCATCCGATCTAGGGTTAGCGCTCGCGCACAGGAAGCTCCACTGCCACTCCTCCTCGCCACCATGGACTCCTCAACGTCATCATCCTCAAAGGGAAGTGAAGGTGATGCCCCCTCTCTCTACTCTCTCTCTCCCTCTCGGTATCTCTCTTAATTCATTCACAGAGATTCGTGTTTAGACCGTAGTCATCTAGACCTACTGATCTTGGCAGTATAACACTCTGATCGATGCATTGCCCCCAAACCCGTGCAAAGTACTTTCGTGGTATCATTGGGTCCACATTAAGTTAAAGTCCTACACGGCTGCGCTTTTGGCTAACAAAAATTCGAACTTGAAAGACACCTACTACATCCGTGTCAAGTAGTTTCATCGAACTTGCTTTGAGTATATAGTTGCATCAACCCAAAGCCAGGGGTGACTGAGAGCAATGTGGCCTTGAACAAGGCTTGGAATATACACCTGTTTCATGGCAGTGGAAAAGGAAATGCAAGACAGGTCCATTCCATATAAACTTAGGCAAGCAAGTGACACACACTGACACACACCCTCTTGACATTTTTTGTGTGGGAGTTGGTGCAGCCACCAACCCAAGAACTTCTCCAAGTTTTGTTTCCTTCAAATATTCCATCCATCCGGCCCGGACATGGATGCAGCGTTTTGCCGATGAAGCCGGCAATGACGATCTTTGCCCCACTGAACACTCTTTGAAGCGCCCCGTGCGTCATCGTCAGAAAAGGCCAAATGCTTCGTACCATGCTCACCTTGAGGTTTAACCACGGTGAACATCATCCAAAAGTGCAGAGCGATTGCTGGCTTGGTTGATACATATAGTTAGAGACACATGCACCAACCTGTCCTTTATTAAAAGCTTGGAGAGTCTTGTCCTTCTCTTGGGCATATCTAGCTGCTCCTATCGACTAACATTGTCAGTTTCTGCTGCAGCCATCTGCATGAATTAATTAAGGATCCAGTGCTTATGACTATTAATTATTTCAGAGATTACTCATCAGCTAAGTACTACATGTATACCATAATAAACATGAAAAAATGCATATACACATTGTTGGGAAACCTTGCATGCATGCTCTTCAACACATCTGCAAAATAAGATTTGTCCATGCATAAAGACTAGTACTAGTACTAGATGATAGGTATAAAGGTCGCCATATATAAATACTAAAATACATATAATTATGTATACACAGGCCCCAGGTGGAACAGAGACAGATGGAACCAATGGAAGAGGACAAACGCAAGGAGATGGGGGATCCTTGGTCCCTAATCTTTCTCACCCGATGTGACCTGTTCGACTTGTCTCCTTCGATCCTCTGTACACAATGGCGTCACTTTCCATTGACAAAAGATGAATCAATAGTAAGATAAAGTTGCTCTTGTCTCCACAGGGGGTCGCTGCCTTCCTCGTTGAAGGTTCCAATTACCACCCTCTGATCCTTTCCTGGCAGGGATATAGCTGGGTCATTGCAGTTAGACTGATGAAGAACAAATCCACTGTTGTTTTCTCCTGCTCATCGAGAGAAGTACTCTATCTATGGTAAGTACTAATTTGCGGCACTATTTGCCAACTCCTTAATTAATTATTACACTAGTTCGTTATTAGTTAGTTAGTCCGTGTGTACGGTCACTCTCAGACGTCGACTGTGGAAATACGGTGTCTCGTAACGTGCGGGTCTGACCGAATGGTATAATACATGCATATATACGCGTGTGTATCCAGATCCAGTTAATGACGATGCCGCCTCCATCCGATGTCGTTTAGTCTGGTCACAATGGGGAGTAACATAAGGTAAGGTAAGAACCTACACACTTTCTAGACTATGTTCCTACCTCTACAATGGGGAGTAACATGTATGTAGTGTCATGCAACATTGCATTTATTAGGCTATAGACTCATTGTTTCTTGGAGTGTGTGATGTTTCGGTAACTTAGCTAGTTACCACAAGCACCTCTATCTTCATTAAATACGTGCCACATAAGCAAAGTTATATTGGAGTGTGTGATGTTACTGCTAAGTTCCGCCCGATTGTGACCAGCCTTACCAAGTTAATTAAGCGGAGCTTTCGTAGGTAGCTAGGTCGATGCATGATAGGTCAACTCCGGCTTCGCGGTGTTTATGACTTTGGGATGTCGTTGCGGTCGCCGGAGTCCGTGCTCTGCATGCATCACGCAACACGCATCACTGTGTTGTGTGCTACAGTAACTGACAAGGGGACGGAGACACGCGCTGATGATCACAACGGAGCCACATGCAGTGTCCTATGTTGGAATGGCTGCACTAAATGTGTGTTTTGTACTAATGACGAAACCGTAGAGCATATGTTCATCTCGTGCCCTTTTATTATTAAAATATGGAGACTGCTTCATTTTACTTCTAATATTCTCCCCGTTGAGTCTGGATCATATGTTTGGTGACTAGTTTCATGGCATTGCAAAAATGATAAATGTGGGATTCGGATTGGCGTTTGCGCCTTTGTTTGGGAATTATGGAATTGTCGTAATAAGGCGATTTTTAACAATGTACAACATGCTTATTTCTTACAGGTTGTGCACAAGGCTATCTATTGGATTTCTTCGTGGTCAGCGTCATTTTATGGAGGCTGGATGCACCCGGTTACTGGCTATAGTTCGGGTCATCCTCTTCTCCAACGGATGACGGTATGATAGAAGAACTGGTTCTTCTTAGTGGAGCTGCATAGTGGAAGTTTCATAGTTTTTATATCTTTTTATCCTTTTTATCATTGGACAAATGTTTTTGTAACTACTTTAATACTTTATTCTTTTAATAAGAAGCCGTATGCATCTCTCCGATGCAGAGGCTGGGGCTTTTTGCTCCCTTCTCTAAAAAAAATCGTCGAGACAACCGAGTGACGGCACAAATGCTCCCTGGCTGATATACTGAATACCACTAATTGCGTAGTTCTCGAATTGAGCTGCTAAATACATTTTCCTGGGCTATTTCGAGATAGCTCTGAATCAACTTCTCTTCCACTATATACTCTGCATTCCATTTCCTGCATGCATGCTCGAAAAGGCATACCCCATACATATGCCACTCATGGCTGTTAGCACGTTGCTTTCTTAGCTATGTCGCGAGCAATGCATGCTGTTGGTCTGATAGGCCCGTCGACGTAGTAAGTAACCCGTAGCATCCAGGGACGACGGTGTTCTTCCCAACTGTTACAACTTTTCAGGAACAGAAAGCTCTGACTTTTTTCCCCTGACCGCTCGTGTCGCTCGCTGTCGAAGCTGGCAAATATATTCAGTCGCTGTCCTGGCTGCAACTGCTGCTAGCTAGCTAGCCCTTTCCACTTGCTGCAGGTGACTGCTGACACTTCGAGCGTACTACGTGGACTTGTGGCTGCACCTAGCTAGCTAGCTGTAACCATTTCGGTCACCATCGATCCGCGGATCATTTTGCTTCTCTCGTCATTGAATTTTCTTCTATCCCAATCACTGACCGACGCTCTATCATCACCTGCACACCACAGAGAAAGCTCAGTGAATCTATCCTGACATAGAGAAAGTTCAGTGCTTCTATCCTAAGTATTTTTGTATGCATCATTGCCGAATTCAGCTGGGGAAATACATCGTACCTTGGTGTCAATTCGCTAAATACATTGCACATTGCTTAGCGTGTTTCTTCATTTGACACCATTGAGGATTTATTAGTAACAAGTGTCATCTGAGACCATTGGCTATACTTAGCTCCGCCCCTGGTATCCATGCAGATATTCCTATGGAAAATGCTTCGCGTCATTCGGGGGCTATCGTCCGCTTTTCTCCATTGCGCCAGGCCCACCTTATCTCCTCCACTTTCTCCCGTATCCCTTCCACCACTCGTTTCCCTTTGCCTTTTTTCTCTCACCAACCAGCAACTGCATCCTCATCCGCCACCGAAGCTTTCCAGTTCGACGGAGGAGCAGATGAGGAGCGCAGGGAACCACCGCGGCCCCATCGACGGAGAGGCTCCCCCTGTCT
>JAPCYS010002158.1:0-55546 GCA_028641055.1 Alopecurus myosuroides
CTGATAAAAAGAAGAATCAAGACAGAGAGCCAATATTTCTCGGAAAGAATGCACACTTGACGAAAGATGGCAAATCGGAGTCTTAATCCTTCTTTGGGGCTACTGTCGAATATATACCAACTAGGGGTATATCAGGTGGTGGTCTAAAGTGCCGGATTACCAGGGTGGCCTAATTGGTAATGGGCTACGGTCCATTGGGCGGCCCAGTAAGCTGAAGCATGGAAGCCGGGTTCTAGAAGAACCCGGATCACGGCCCACGTGATACGGCTTGGAGTAGAAGGCGGATTCCTTACTTTCCAAGTTAACACATATCGTAGTCTTATAGGTTTCCTTCTCTGTATGCCCTAACCCGGCTATTATATAAAGCCGGACAGGAGATAAGATAAATAGACAAGAAGCTAAAGGCTAACTCACCGAGAGGTGGATCCTTGACAAGTAGCTAATAGAACCTCACATTGTACTCTGTATTCCCAGGCTTTAGTCCTGAATAGTGAGATTGCAGGAGTAGGAACGTCGCGCTACTGCGTCGTACCGAACCTGGGTAAAACCCTGTGTCATTGTCCATCATACAATCACGTCACCCCCACTTCTCTATCGGTAGTCTCATGGCACCCCGTCTATGAAATCTACTACGATGTCTTGACATATCTAGTAAGATAGTAACAAGGCCAAGCTAGAAGTGGAGGAGAACAGGACAGGAAGATCTCCACAAGACCAAATCAGAAGAGGAGGAGCAGGACTGAGGAGCAAGCAGACCACAAGCAAGACCACAAGCACACTAATCCAAAAACCTCACCAAGGTGAAACTCTACACAGCATCCAGCAAGTTAATTGCTGGATTATGCACAAACTGGTTGAGGGATATTTTCCCTCAGTCTAGCGTAGAAGTGTTATGCTACTAACATCCTAGGGACTTAAATAAAATCAAGCTAATATATTGCCGTGGTGTGGAGAAGACAGATGCCATAGGGTGGCTGAGTTTGGGGCCGATGGACGCTGTAGGTATTTGGGGAGGGATCGCACGTCACGTAGACGCGCTCAGTAACACTTCAAACGCTAAGATCTACCCAGGTTCGGGGCCCTCGTGTGGAGGTAACACCCCTACTCCTTCCTACCTCTCTGTATAAAGTATGACCGAGTAGCCACAATACAAATCAGGCTCTTAGACGAGTAGCCACTCTCTTGCTCTCTCTCTCTGTATAGTGCTAGCTCTCGCAATAAATGCTCTCCCGGCCAAAGTCCCTCGCGCAGGAGAGGGCTGGGTACCTTATATACTGGTACCCAGCGAGTAAACAATGATTAAAGGTACACGAAGTGACAACTCCCCTGTGACAACGGCGCACGCTTCCGTGTTCCCGCTGACGCGGTGGAGAGAAGTCGCCGCGCCATCCGGCTGACAGGACTTGTCCACCCTGTCAGTCTCACAGAGTAGTCCCCTGACATGTCATGTCCCCCCGTCAGTGACAAGACATGACAGGTGCCCACCCTCACTGTACCCACGCTGTAGCGTGGATAATCATGTTCCTTGTAAGTTGAACCGCACGCATGTACGGCTGCGGGATACGCGGGATCTCGTCAGAATGGCTCCATTGACTTTGTGCCCGAGTAGGATTGCTGCCCATCTACTCGGACCCCTTGAGCTCTACTCGGATAAATCTGATCTTCCTTATTATCTTCACCTGGCCTTTAATACTTATCAGCGAGTAGCATCTACCGGATACAAGATACCGGGTAGTCGGCTACCCGGCAAATAGTACCTTGAACTCTGTTTTATCACCTGTCTTACCCCTACTCGGGGGTAGCCCCCCGACATATATGTCCTTATAAAGAGAGAGGCCTCAGGCTTTGCATCATTGGCGGACAAAGCAAGCATAGATCTGTTCTTATCAGCTGCTATGCTTAGGGGCAAACAGATCAAGGAAGAATATGTTCTTATCAGTTTAAAAATTTACCAGTAGCACAAATATTTAGCAAATGGGCTAAGACAGGGTTCCCAACTCAACATCACATGCACAATAGTGGCTGGGCACGAAAACCATAAGAATTGGTACCTCAAACACAACTCATAATTCATACATTCTCAGGAACACAAAAGGGGAATGGTGGCACATCCTCTGAACCATAAGTTTAGAGTAGCACCTACTAGAAAGCATACTTAGATAACAAATAAGGATTCCCACATCTCAGCAGCACACACAATATTGTGCTCTGTTATGAACATGGCACCAATGGGCCTAAAGCAACGCAAGCACCTGGGAATATCGCTAGGGAAAATTGACAATCACAGGAAGATCACCTCTGGTTCTAGTAGGCCACAACACCAATTCCACTAGTTAATATCCACACATTGGGGGAAAATTCCCCAAATTCTATCTAGTATAGCATCAAGGCATCCTCGGGAAAACAACTACTAGCATGTATTTTCATAGAATTCACAAAACAAGTACCACAGAGACCACAAGCATAACATTCATCATGGCATGAACACATGCTCGAAGGCCTGGTTTCAGATCAAGGGGAGAAGTGAGAGAGAGAAGACAGAGAGAGGAGAGGAAGAGAAGCGAGGCAAAGGAGTGCTTATAGGTGACCACCATCATGGTGGCCATAGCCAGGCGGTGGAGTGCTGCTGTGGGCGGTGACTTGGGCCGTAGTTGCTCGCCGGGAGCCGTCCCAACGTTGCAGGGCCTCCGTAGTGACAACAACAGCATAGCTCGAGGGTAGGACGCCTGGAAGCCGCAGTAGCACGCCCAGGAGCAGCCAAGAGCAACCGTGAGCAACAGCGGCGCCATGAGGCACTAGAACCCTAACCCTAGAGTTGGGGTGCGCACGGTCATCACCGCGAGGGAAAACCATATCGAATGAGAGGAGACGGGAGAGTCGACGACGGCGCGTCGTTTGCGCCCAGGCGCAGCGACGGAGACGACCGGAGCTGGTGGGGGTAATTCGGCGGCGGCGGCGTCCTAGTCGCCCAGGAGTCGCGGGTCTAGAGCATAGAGAGAACTCGAGGGGAGCGAGTGCGAGTGCGGGTCTGGCTCGGGCTCTCACCCGAGCTGGTTGGGTTCAACCCACTAGTGGGAGGCCCACCAGTTAGCCCAAGGGGCTAAATGGTCTTTTGACCATTTCCATAAAAGAAAAAAAGAAAAATCATGTACAAAAATCAGGAAAAATCATAAATGAATAAATAAAATCCTAAATACCAATACTTAAATACTCCAACAATTTAAATTAGTTAAATGATATTTTTTTTACCTTAAACTTATAATTTTGAATAATTTTGATAAAAAAATATAATTAATAAATAATAAATAATAATATTATTCTTAATTCCTTACTCATAAATATCAACTTATATGATTTGTAATGCCTAATTTTTATAAAATTTATTATTTCTTTATTCTATGATTTATCAAAAATAATTATAAAAATTAAATAAAATAAAAATAAAATTCTAAAATAATTAAATACCACATTTGCTTGAATAATTAAAATCAATTAGAAGAAAAATGCATGCATGTCATTATTATGCATAATAGCATCATTTGCTTCTTTAAATATTGTCCTTACACGACAATGATGGTATTTTGTAGAACAAGGAAATCGGGAGTTGCACCAAGCATCAGACTCCACTACCTATCCGTATCAAGGCAGGTTCAACACTTGCTCATGTCCTCTAAAATGTTTCCTAAGAACTATTTTCAAAAACCCTATCATAGTACCACCTATTTTCAAAAGAATGCATGATCCTATTTTAATAATATGACTAATTAAATGACTACCCGAGCGGCAGTGTTCTGTTTGTTGGGAAGATGGAACCATGGTAAAATGAATAGGTCAAAGGAAGATTCCATGTGCATGAGAAAGTATTACCTAGGATTTATTCACAAATGCCGACAAAACTCGGTGCACCGTAAATACCGCGTTAACCATGGGTCTTGTATGGGGCGAGTAAGCCAGCTGTGATCTTTTCCCGTTCACATGTCAATGGGCTGCTAGAGCCGTTTGTTGTAGGTCTTGCGAGACTACATGCACATGGGTGAGATTCCTTAATTCACTACAACGGAATCACTCTATTGCAACGAAACTAGTCGTTGTAAAAAGTGACTTATCGTCGCAATAGGGTTCTGTTGCACCGAAATAGGGTTCGTTGGGAGGCGTCGCGAAAACCTCCGTGGTAGAAGGCTGTCTCCGCGCACTTAGAATCGTCGCTAAAAAATAATCCAGTTGCAACCATTTCCTAGGCCAATTGCCACGCACGTTTCCGTCGCGTCTCGCACATAACGCAACGTACATATTTCGTTGGTACACCTCTAGTGCAACAAATACCCAAACGTGGCGAGTGACCAATGTGGCAACGGCAAGTGTTCCGTTGCGCTTGTTCTTTCGTTGCAAAAGTCGAGTTTATTTGCCACGTCCAATTGTGTGGCAAAAAACTATGGCAACAAACATTATACGCGTGGGAACAACGTTTTGCCACACACAATCAATCGTGGTAAGATGATTTTGAAATAGTAATCGCTACGGCCTTCATATTAGTAGCCATAAGCAATCGCGACAATTTCAACTATTCGTGGCGCCATTCAATTTCTACAAATTTTAGTTTCGTGGCGAGATGTAGTATTCGCAACATCCACATTTTCTGTTGCTACAAGCAACTGCGACAATAACAACTTTCGTGCGCCATTGTATTTCGACAAATTTTATTTTCGTGGCGAGATGTAGTATTCGCAACATCCACATTTTATGTTGCTAGAAGCAACTGCGACAATAACAACTTTTCGTGGCGCCATTGTATTTCGACAAATTTTATTTTCGTGGCGACATATACAATTCGCAACGTACAAATTTTAGTAGCTAGAAACAACTGCGACAACTTCAACTATTCGTTGCGCCTTTCTATTTCTACAAATTTTAGTTTCGTGGCGAGATGTAGTACTATTCGCAACGTACAAATTTTAGTAGCTAGAAACAACTGCGACAACTTCAACTATTCGTTGCGCCTTTCTATTTCTACAAAATTTAGTTTCGTGGCGAGAAGTATGGGAATTCTGTATTGCAACGAACATAGTTTGGTGGCGTGAATGAAATATCGCAACAAAGTTAGTTTGGTGGAGAAAAAATATTGCGATGATGTCTCCCTCATGTGGTGAGAGTCTATTTCAACAAAACACTTTGTTGTGGCGACTGAGGCTTCACGCAACACTACAATTATCGTGGTAAACTACCTATTGCCACGTTATAGAAAAAAAAATAAAAAAAATAAGGAAACAAAAAATACGGGCATTGAATTAAAATGTTCAAAAGGGTACGTAAAATATGTTTATTTACACAAAATAATAGTTCTCATAGATATTTTTAATATATACAAATGAAATTCTCGTACAACATGGATCAAATCAAGATAAAATCAAACTGAAATATCCAGTGCAGCTATTTGTTTCCATCAGAAGTTTGATTGCCGTCCTGCAATCAATTGTAAAAAAAAAGGTGTGAGTCTAGTCAGCAATAGCACATGCTGAAACATAAGAACCAGCAGACTATAGTGTGTGGATGAAGCAAAAACAGTTGTTGTTTCTCAACGAAGCCACAACCCATAGTGAAACATAAACTGCAGCAAGTATAGGGTGGGTGCAGCAACGCTATAGTGTGGGTGAAGCAAAAACAGAATGTACTAGTACCGAATTGTACAAGATTGTGACTTACATATGACTTAAACATTCGACTTTTCTGTATCGTGCTGTGCGGAGGAACTATTTTCTTAGCAGGACTGTTGGTAAGTGATGGTTGCTGGTTCGACTTCTTAGACGTCTGCAAAAACAAAGTGTACTGTTAGCAACGCAAGTAAACAACTAAATCTTACTAGTTTGCAATTGTATGACTATCATCACCTGAGGTGTAGTCGTCTTCTGCTTTTCCATCTGTGCGGAGAGCTCGTCAAACTTTGCCTGGAACTGTGACTTAAACTGTGCAACCAAGTTATTTTCAAATTCTTTTCTTGAGTTTCTCTCCGCCTCCATCAGTTTTTCCCTTTGAGCAAGCTCTTCCATTAATCTCTTCTCAAGATTTTCTCTCTCAGCCCGCTCTACATTAATCTTCTCTTCCATGCTTGCACGTTCATCTTGTAACTTCTGTTCTAAAGTAGTGACCTTCGTGGTGAGCTGGGAGTTAACTTTTTGGGTCTCTGCCGTAGCCCGAGCTTGCTCCTCTAACAGCAACTTAGACCGTTGAGAACTAGTTTGCACCTGGGCCATGTATCCGAACCCACGAGGCTGCGATGACTTGCATTGAACTTTAGATTTATATGCTTTCTGGAAAATATTGATTCTTTGTTCAGCTGACAATGGAACACCAGTTTCCTCTAATCTGTTTTCAATCTCTTTACATGCTGTTTCCTGATTACGAAAAAAAATCTCAAATCGATGAAGAAACATCCAAGATGGAGAACAGTAAATATGTTTAGAGTAGCTTCTAAGTCAGTTAACTCACGTAAACATCCTTGGACTCTTCTGTAGTCCATGTTCCATCCTTTGTGTGGGTCAGTCTCCAGAGAGCAACACAGTCTGGCTCTTCTCCAGTTTCCGAATCCCTCTGCAAGTAGTGCAACAATTAGATACTATAAACATTAAAGCAAAGTGAACACCGACGCATGCATAGTGAGTAGGCCCATACATTCTCAAAACTGAGTTGAGAGTAGGATTTTGATCCTACTCTGTGTTTTGTCTTCATCTGCGAACGGTTATCCTTGTTCTTTTGGCTGAGTTCCTGCTCATTCAATTACAAAAAAAAAACTTGTCAGACAAGCCATTTGATGATAGTACAAAATTCACAAACAGGTAGTATAGAAATAACCAGGAATTTCGGATCAGTGCCAAAGTACTCGATCAACCATTCCCACTCTTCTTTTTGTAAATCTTCTGGGACAACTGCCCTTCTGGCATCATCTGTTCTGTATGCCTTGTAAGTGCTGCTGAGGTTTCCTCGCCAGCCTCTGTAGCGTTCTTTTGCAATTTTAAGAATTTTTTCGTGTGTTTCTTCTGTATCTGGCATATCATATCTGTCCTGTAATGCGTAGAACAAACAGATAGACTTAGTTTAGTAGTAGTTCTTTTGCTGCAGTTTAGTACATTAATTATGGACGAAAAAGCAGACAACACATGTGAGAAAGGTTGTACGCACCAACATATCTGTGATGATCATGCGATGGATGTTAGGGTGAATGTCTGTCCACCTCCTCACTCCAATAATGGGTAACCTTCTTTTCATTGTGATTACCAAGTCATCCTTGAATGAACGGTTGTTCATTCCTACTGGACCACCCAATGTTTCAGAGAAATCAACACCTAGCTTTCCAGCTCCATTGGCATGACGCTTCTTATTGGCTTTCAAACCTTTCACAACACCTCGCCCTTTCTTCTTCGGTATGTCATCACCTACATCCCAAAACACACACAAAGAAACAATTTATTTTGTAGTTGATTGAAAGAAATTAGGACACAGCGGTAAAAAAAATAGCTAGTACCTTCTTGTAGTTGTAGCTTCGGGCGATAGCAGCGTGCATGGGAAGGCCAATCATCAACGGAAACATGTCAGTTTCAGACACATCAGTGTTAGGTTCAGTTCCTGTTTCAGGGTTAACATTTGTACTGAATCAGCAATCGTAGATTTTATCCATTAAAACAAATATTAGACAGAGCTTAAATGTCAAAAATAAATTACCACGTCTACGTTTTCCCTGACTTTTTTTATATTGTAGTATACTTTCAACCCTTGTCATGCAGACAGATCCTTTCTTTATTACTGAAAATGTTAACAATAAATGGACAAAGCATTTGCATTGTGCATAATTCAGAAAGCTGATTAAGAATTAATGAACTTGTGTACCATTCCCAAAGGAGTAATCTGTATCTTCTTCTTCGTTTGAAGCTTGTTCCTCTTCGGTTGCATCCCTAACTGCATGTTTATGAAAATTGTGGATTAGGTAAGGAATGCATAAAATAGTTACCGGGGAAAATCATTATTAAAGTCTGTATTGAAGGAGTTGCGAGTTGGATATTTGGCATGAAAGTATAACCTGTGAGAGTGATCTGTCGCTTTTTTCTGGTGGATCCAGTTGCATCATCAAGCAGAGACTCTTTGGTTGCAATATCAACCGCCCTGGCCTTCTCCGTAAACACACACAGGGAGATCTTCTTATCATTAGAGTGTATGCGTTTCAATTGCTCAAAATCACTACCATGGTCTATTGGAACAAGTTTTCCTTTGCCAGGGCCATTATTAAGCCTGCAGTACAGGTAATCACGCGCGCCACTGAAGCCAACTTTTTCAATCAAATTGATGAACTCCATATAGCAGATTTCCTCCGGTTCCATGGCTGCTTCCACAACTTTTTTGTTTTTATCACCTTCCTCATAGAAAAGTCTAACTTTCCAAATGGGTTCGGTCGTCTACAATTAGATAGAAGGAAAAAATGAGAACCCAAATATGCAGTGAGTTAGCAGATCTGAAATAAAAAAAATAGTTACATGGCATTATTCACATAGAAAACCAGATACACATATGATCGACTAGGTGTTCATACACGGATTAACGCTTCAACCAGAGGAAGAACAGAGAATAACAACCAATATCGAGACCATATAAGAGACGGCGAGATCACGGAGATGGACGAGAGAAGAAGATTAGACAGGAAAACCTGAGAGGATTCGCGTTCCATGGAGTCCGGTCGCGACATCGACATGTGTAGAGCTCTGAACGTGATGAGGGCGAGATGAGATCTAATCTGCAATGGCGAAAGAGGTGGCCCGCAGATTATGCTATGGCGAAACAGGAGGGGGCATCGTGCACTTCTACATACACTTTAGCGGGAAATTTAAAGTGACTGCTTTTTTTTTGGTGGGAACACAAAATTTCGCTACACTTGGCGTTTTAGCGGGAGGATTTAAATTTTTTTGGTGGGACATCGTATTCGAGCAACCACAACGCCTTGTCGACAATATAGGCGCTAATAGAGCAGTTAAACAATGCATGCAATCGCAGGCTGCCTAGAAGGCATATTTTGCATTGAGTTTCAAGGCGTCAGGCTCTTAACTATCGAGGGAAAACTAATCGGATTTATTCCCTAGCGCTTACAATGTAGGATTGAAAACATGTGGAAGTCTCGCATGAGTCATGTAATGTCACTGAACAATTATTTCATGCAACTTATTAGCTGCCGCCGCCTTGTTTATTTCTGCAAACTTGAAATTGCCACTGAAAATATAAACAGGACAAGTAATCTTCACTGCAGATGAAGGTTTGGGTGATCAAACCACTGAAGCACATCGCTGATGGCAGTACGATAATTACATACATACATACGTTCATGATCCGATGAGAATGTCCAAGTTGGCAGACTACGTACTACAACCAGGGCGACACCGCCCGCATCACGATCTTCACGTCCAAGTGGCGGTTACGGGTGCTCCTAAGTGTAATGAGAATAGCTTGCTTTTCATATAAATGCTTGCCCTCAAGGAATTCCCGCCATGCATTCCTGCCAAACATAATGCGGCCGTCCCTGTCCGTGTTGTATGGAACGGTGGTGAACGCCTCTGATGATCCGAGGCATAGCCCAGCATGGCCTGAAGACGGAATGCCAGCACTGTCCGCTATGGACTGAGGTAGTTTCTGGATTTCGAGCGTGTGGATGACATACAAAAAGAATTAGGTCATAGTAAGGCACACGTTGTAAGCATAAATTGTGTTGAAAAACATAAATAGCATTGGCACCTTACGTACCATCTCATATCTGGCCACATTTGTCCACGTCAAACGAGTCACGTATGGCACTCCAATGTATTCATCTATTGTGGGTAGAAGCTCACGAACGTGGTCCTTCTCATCGTCATCAAGATCAGCTCTCTGGGAGAAGATGATGGAAGAGTCGAATGGGTCATCCTCATCCATGGACTGCTGATCCGTGGACTCCTCAACAGTCCTGGGATCTGGGTCAGTTTCATTGCTTGTAGTAGCGTCGTGGTCGTACAAGTAGTGCCTGCGGCACATGTCGAACTTGAACACCTTGACGGTGAGCAAGGCGTCGCCGTCGTAACTGAAGAGGAGGAACATGCCGCGCTGCAGGAAGTAATATTGGGCGAACTTGTCCCAGCCGTGCCCGAGGAAAATGCGGCCAGCTTCATCGAAAAGCACATCCATGTCCCAGTTCTTGCTACTCGGATCGTCCGCCTCACGCAGCTTAAGTTCACGTGGTTCACGGCCCTTCAGCAACTCCACAAACTTCTTAGGCAGCACCTGCAGCAATATGAAAGTTAAATGGATAGAAAAGAGTGCTTACTAGAAATAAATTTACTGTTTGGTGATGGATGAGTACTATAAAAATGTAAACAAGTAGTACCTAGTAATCAGTTATACTAAATCTTAGTTGAGCAATGAGGGTGTTTGCCACATTAATTCAAAAAGATGAACTTTCAGTGGGAGCTGAAATGTACCATATCGAGTGAACATATTCACGTAGAGCAATTGAGCTACTACAACCCATCTACTAGACCTTAATTTGATTCACAAATTTAACTAGCTACAGGATCATAGCTCAGACACTATGTCAGACTAAATAACTGAAGTGGCGGTGTGGGTCGATGAAGCGTACCAGTTTGTCCGATGTAGCGTCTACTACGAGGGAGTAGAACTCAAAGTGTGCCAACTCCATCTTAACAGATCCCTCTGTTCATCATATAATAGAAATGCAAATCAATTTCCGGCTACATATATCGGGAATTAACATTTTGGTGATACAGTCCACGTACTGAATGCCGCGTTGTATTGCAAGCGGCAACTGCTTAGGTCGAACATCTTTACTGTGATGACATTGCGGCCGTCGTAATTGCAGATCAGAATAAAGCCTCTCTGCAGTTTGTAGGTCCGGGCGAAACACTCCCAGCCGCGCTTGAGGAACATGCGGCCAGTGCTGTCGAACCACACATCAACGTCCCACGTGGTGCTACGCCGATGGCCGACCTCAAGCAGCTTCAGTGCACGGGGTTTACGGTCCCCTAGCAACTCTGTGAACTTCTTAGGCAGTGACTGCAGCAGAGGATAGAGCAAACCATGAACATCATTCCACCTATCTGACTAAAATGACAAGTAAAATGAGTACAATACCTGTTTGTCCGATGAAGCATCATCTACGTAAGCGAGGAACTCGTAGTCCATTGTATGCAAACCCGCCTGTAGATCGTACTAAAAAGTATGACTTCAGTTACATTTAGCAGACGTGCCAAAACAGCAGAGGTTAAGAAACATGAAGGTTCACTACAAATTTAGGAGTAAATGCAGTCTAGCAGCATCATGCTTCAGAGACATTCATACACAGGTGCAATTTAAATTTGACATGCATTCAAGAATTTCATGGAAGTACGGAACTTCAGAAAAGAAAATCTACTAGTATGTCAAGGAAATGGTGTGCCGACAATCAATTGTACTGCTTTAGCAAATTAATTGAAATAGCTACTGGTCCTAAAAAATGGCTCACATCTATTGTCCTGCTGAAGATTAAAAATGGAAATTACTAAAAATAGCTAGTGAACCTAAAAAGGGGTAAAGTCAACTGTACTTGTGAATAGTAAAAAGGGAAATTACTAAAAGTAGGTACTGGTCCTAGATATGCCAGTGTGAGTACCAGAGGTCTTACTTTCAACATCACTAATTACCTACCTAGAAAAAGGCACACACACAACAACAGCTACCAACATCAATTGGGCACCTGGAACTATCAAAATTAACATGAAGGTATAGTGCAACATCTCAATCAGATGCATGTAAGTACCATTTACTTTAGTCATAAACGTGTAAAAGACAAATCAATCATGAATGACATCGAACATAAATACGTGCTACCATCTATATGTAGCACAAGATTTCACATTTCTTTCTTGTCTAGACAAGTAGGACACTAGTTACCTTATAGAAAATGAGTGTTTGAACTTAAATCGTTCTGCAATGCATCCACAAGAGGTGAAGTTCTAACCTGAGTGTCGCCCGCGATGGATCAGTGGTGAATCGACGCGCCGTGGGTCAATCTACAGCGCGATGAAGAGACTGGCGACGACGGCGGTCGCGAGAATGCGGCGGCCCAGAGAGGGATGCTGATCGAGGGGCGGCGAGGTCGAGAGATGGATGGCGGCGGCGGCGGCGGCGACGGTGTCGGTGAACTGCGGAATAAGGGTTTTCTCGGAGCAAATAACTGTAGGTACACAAAGAGGAGGAGTGCGAACTTGACGTGACAATACGAGAGGAAGATGATACTTGGGCCCACCTGTAAGTCTGTTACCACAAATGGTGGGTACATTTCCGCGGGGCAGTTGCCATTTTTATGGTTCCTATCTGAAGTGCCACCGAGCGTCTCCCCTCCCCTCGCTTCATTTCAGCAACATTGCACGTGTGGGATCTCAAAAAGCCGCTTCCATTCTCAAGTTGCCTACCAATCTTATGTCGTAGCCGTTTCCGGGACTTTCGGTCCAGAACATTGTTCCCTTCCACCTACGATGCCTGGAATACAGCAGAGATGAGAATGTAAGCCACACTTGGCAATGTGGGCCCACACAAAATGCTTGAACCCCATTGCAGGACTTGTATGGTGCCGCCGTTGCGCTGGGTGGCGTCGAAGCACCGGACGTTAACCCGGACGATTCTCGCCGCTTCTCGCTCTTGCATGCCAGCCTCGACACCTGGGGCATCCTTACAACCCACTCCAAGCAACTCACTCCACATGCAACACTGCACCTTGTAACCCCTGCCCATGAGTAGGAGATGCGTGATCTGGTTTTATATTGCCTTCGAAAGCAGAAGGAACGGCCGAAAACGGGGATTTCCTTGGCCAACTTGTTGTTTCCCATGCCCAAAGTCGAAATCATGATGCATTCCAAGAACCTCGCTTCATTTCAGCAACATTGCACGTGTGGGATCTCAAAAAGCCGCTTCCATTCTCAAGTTGCCTACCAATCTTATGTCGTAGCCGTTTCCGGGGACTTTCGGTCCAGAACATTGTTCCCTTCCACCTAGGATGCCTGGAATACAGCAGAGATGAGAATCTAAGCCACACTTGGCAATGTGGGCCCACACAAAATGCTTGAACCCCATTGCAGGACTTGTATGATGCCGTCGTTGCGCTGGGTGGCGTCGAAGCACCGGACGTTAACCAGGACGATTCTCGCCGCTTCTCGCTCTTGCATGCCAGCCTCGACACCTGGGGCATCCTTACAACCCACTCCAAGCAACTCACTCCACATGCAACACTGCACGTTGTTACCCCTGCCCATGAGTGGGCGATGCGTGATCTGGTTTTATATTGCCTTCGAAAGCGGAAGGAACGGCCGAAAACGGGTTTTTCCTTGGCCAACTTGTTGTTTCCCATGCCCAAAGTCGAAATCATGATGCATTCCAAGAACCTCGCTTCATTTCAGCAACATTGCACGTGTGGGATCTCAAAAAGCCGCTTCCATTCTCAAGTTGCCTACCAATCTTATGTCGAAGCCGTTTCCGGGCACTTTCGGTCCAGAACATTGTTCCCTTCCACCTAGGATGCATGCCAGGAATACAACAGAGATGAGAATGTAAGCCACACTTGGCAATGTGGGCCCACACAAAATGCTTTAACCCCATTGCAGGACTTGTATGGTGCCGCCGTTGCGCTGGGTGGCGTCGAAGCACCGGACGTTAACCCGGACGATTCTTGCCGCTTCTCGCTCTTGCATGCCAGCCTCGACACCTGGGGCATCCTTACAACCCACTCCAAGCAACGCACTCCACATGCAACACTGCACCTTGTTACCCCTGCCCATGAGTGGGCGATGCGTGATCTGGTTTTATATTGCCTTCGAAAGCGGAAGGAACGGCCGAAAACGGGTTTTTCCTTGGCCAACTTGTTGTTTCCCATGCCCAAAGTCGAAATCATGATGCATTCCAAGAACCTCGCTTCATTTCAGCAACATTGCACCTGTGGGATCTCAAAAAGCCGCTTCCATTCTCAAGTTGCCTACCAATCTTATGTCGAAGCCGTTTACGGGCACTTTCGGTCCAGAACATTGTTCCCTTCCACCTAGGATGCATGCCAGGAATACAGCAGAGATGAGAATGTAAGCCACACTTGGCAATGTGGGCCCACACAAAATGCTTGAACCCCATTGCAGGACTTGTATGGTGCCGCCGTTGCGCTGGGTGGCGTCGAAGCACCGGACGTTAACCCGGACGATTCTGATTCATCGATCCGTAAATCAAAGAAGCAAGTGCCACAGAAAGTTCTATGGTATTTCCCACTCATTCAAAGACTGCAAAGGCTGTACATGATAGAAGATATGTCAACTGATATGAAATGACATAAGGAGAAACGTAAAGATGATGGCATAATGAGGCATCCTGCAGATTCGAAGGCCTGGAAAAGCCTTGATGAAAGATATAGTCAGAAAGAATTCGCAAAAGATGCTCGCAGTGTTCGGCTTGGCCTTGCTTCAGATGGATTCAACCCCTTTGGTCTCATGAGTATATCACACACTACATGGCCTGTCATTCTGATCCCATATAACTTGCCACCATGGATGTGTATGAAACAAGAGAACTGGATAATGTCAATGATTATTCCAGGACCAAAGTCAGCAGGAAATAACATTGATGTGTACTTACAGCCTTTGATTGATGAACTGTTAGTTCTATGGGAGGATGGTGTTGAAGCATATGATGCTGCAACTAAACAAAATTTCAAGTTGTATGCATGCGTGTTGTGGACCATCAATGACTACCCGGCTTACGCAATGCTGAGTGGTTGGAGCACAAAAGGCAAGCTAGCATGCCCTTACTGCCACAAGCATACAGACTTTTTATGGCTCCGGTATGGTAGAAAGCATTGCTACATGGGACACCGACGTTTTCTACGGAAACAACACAAATGGCGTCGAAACAAGGTTATGTTCAACAACAAGCCAGACCATAGAGACGCCCCGGTGCCACTTACAGGCAATGAAGTTCTAAAGGAGCTTGATAGCATTCAGCATGAACCATTTGGGCGGTCAAATAAGAGAAAGCGACCGGAAACTAATCCCTGGCACAATTGGCGGAAGAAAAGTGTGTTCTTCCAGCTCCCGTATTGGCAGCACTTGCTCGTGAGGCACAATTTGGATGTTATGCACATCGAGAAGAACATTTGTGACAGCATTCTGGGTACTTTGCTTGAGATGGATGGGAAAACAAAGGATGGTATGAAGGCTCGCCTAGATTTGGAGTTTTTGAAAATTAGGGAGGATCAGCACGCAAAGCCCGCCGGTAAGGATAAGTACAAACTTAAGAAAGGCGTGTATGCTTTAAAAAGGAAGAGAAGATAATGCTGCTCAGGTTTCTGCAGAGCATACGGATGCCTGATGGCTATGCTTCACACATTAAGCGATGTGTGGTCCTCGAGCAGTGCAAGTTTAGTGGACTCAAAACTCACGACTGCCATGTTATATTACAGAAACTTCTTCCTATTGCGTTGCGCAAGCTTCTGCCAGAGAATGTCCTTACCCCATTGCTTCAGCTCAGTAAATTCTTTTCCGATTTATGCTCCAAGGAGTTAAGGGATGAGGATCTGTTGAATTTGGACGAAAAAATTGCAGTAATTCTATGTCATCTAGAGATGATATATCCACCAGCTTTCTTTGATATTATGATGCATCTCCCAATTCATCTAGCTCGAGAAGCATGGTTGGCAGGGCCTGTACAGTATAGATGGATGTATCCTGTTGAGAGATACCTGCGTACGTTGAAGGGATATGTACGTAACAAGGCTCATCCAGAAGGTTCAATTGCAGAGGGGTACATACTTGAAGAGTGCATGACGTTCTGCAGTCGATTCGTTAAAGGCTCGCCTACAAAAATAAGTCAGTCCGAACGCCATGCAGATGGAGCTACAGATGAGGCACCAACAGGGATTAGCATAATGAGTGCAGTTGATTACTCCAAGAAAGGTTTTGCCCGTGAATCACTGTCTTTGGAAGCTCTTAATCAAATGAGGCACTACATAATAACAAACTGCGAGGAAACCGAGCCATATATTCAGTAAGGAAACTTATGTATTTGTTTCATATCATGATATGCATTAACACTTTGGTTATGAAGTAACCATATATCATTTTTTTTGAAGGGAACATATTGACGAGCTCAAAAAGAACAATTGTCCTAATCCTAAAAAGAAACACAAGGAAGATTTTGTTGGCTGGTTCGAAAGACGGGTAAGTTACTTTAGCATTTTCATAAATGTTTCTCGTAATAAAAAAACAATGGTGTATAGTACACTCACACATATTCTATTCCATGAAACAGATCACACAACTCCATAAAGATGGGAAGGTCAACAGTCTGTTGTATACACTAGCTAAAGGGCCCGATCAAATTGCTCGTGTGTTCAACCGTACAGTACTGAATGGATATTACTTTCGTAATACCGAAATAGAGCTTGACTTGAGTACCCAAAATAGTGGCGTCGTAGTCAACGCGCAAGGAAGCACCAGCAGTACTGATTATTATGGGGTGATAAAGAAAATCATATTTCTTGACTTTCCTCCTGATAAGGAGGTTGTTCTATTGCAGTGCGACTGGTTCGACGTGCCTCCTGCCAATAGAAATCATAGTAAGGGGTATAGGAGGGACAAGTATGGAATTATTGACCTCGACACTAGTGTACACCGATTCACGGAAGACCCTTACATTCTAGGCATCCAAGCTGCACAGGTTTTCTATGTGAGAGATGTGAAGAGCCCTAATTGGGCAAGTGCTATAAAAATGAATCCACGCAATTTGTTTGCTCCTTCGGTTTTAAATGGTGCAGACCTAGATGATCTTGCAGAAGGAGATGAACGTGGTGATGCAGATGTACAGGATGTCGTCGATGCAGGAATTACAGTTCCAGAATTTACTTTTCCTGACGTTATTACTACTTGGTGCAGAACTGATGATGAAGGAACCAGCGTTGATGTTTCAGTCATAAATAATTTAAGACCTGCTGATTTTGACGAAGACCAAGTCGAATATGATGCTGATACTGATGATGATGAGGCTTACATAAATGATGGTCATGTTGCTCCTTTGGTAGAAGATGAATTGGATGATGACCATGGATTCTTTGTGTAGGCTGTCTCTGCACTGTTTGCCTTAAAGGTTTTGCCATGAACATGCATGGATGAAAGATCGTGTAATAACATAATTTTTGTTTAAAGATTCCAAAGTTCCAGTGTTTAGAAATTTTGAATTTCCATGATAAATGTACTAGTGAAATTGCGTCTTATATGAGTTCTTGATTGATTATTAAGTACTGTCACTAGTTGCAACATTAGTAAAATGCTAAGTGCTGCAGAAATTCAGTTGCAAACAATATTAAAAAAAATAATGTGCTCACCAAACTGAGATACTGGACCAAAAATGAAGTGTAGTCCTAAGAAAATTGCAACAGTGATCAAGGGCACGGCCCATGAGGCCCGTTAAGCTAGTCTATGAATGGTCGTTGCAAAATAACTTGTTCATTTTCGCAACAGTACGGTGATTGTTGCTTTACCGTTAACCTATTACCATACGACCCAAATTGTCGCAGTAAACAATAGGTATTGCCGCAGGGTAAATTTGAGGCGAAAAACATATGGTATTGCCACACGAAAAATTTGGTTGCAATAGTTAGCTTTTTTTTTGCAACAATATTTGTAACTACCGCAACACAAATAAAGATGTTGCAATAAATGACTAAATATCACCACGAATGATTATTTCGTTGGAATACCATGTCTCTAAGGCAACAAAAGGAGTGCCTCGCGCAACGAAAATACTCTGTCACAAAAACGCGGCTGTATTCCAACAGCAGTACAAATCGTGGCAATAGGAGGCCTCTACCGCAACAAAACGACAATTTATCGCCACCAAAATGAGTCGTGGAAATACGAGTGCCCTATCACCACAATCTGAGAGGTCGTGGTAATTTGTGATTATATCGCAACGAAAAAAAAACGTAGCTACAGATTTCATTGCAAGAGACCGATTCTCTTGTAGTGATTCCCACAGACTCTGGGGTCTATGATGGTCTGCCCGGGGCGCCTAGATATCCATCGTGAGGGGTGGAATCAGAGGTTAAACCTATGTGGCCAAAATGGTGGGCATGTATTGTGCGGAGAAGTCTGGTTTGGTTTTGATCAACAACCGGGCCCCGCACCTATGTGGGTGTGGACATGAACGTGTGTCTGGTTGTGCAACATGGTCTTGATCGCCTATGGTAAAGTAACGCACCTCTGCATAGTGTAAAAGGATGTGGCATGTTACCCCCTGTTCCGGGAAGGAGCTGCGAACGCTACAGGAAAGGAAAGTCCATGAAGTTCTAGTCCTGTGATGGTGTGGCGGGCATAGTATTCCAAAGTAAAAGCAACCTCTTGAAGAAACGTTTTCACTCAAAACCTGCATTAGTCTAGACTCTTTAGAGTGAAGGACTGAAGATAGTGCATGAAGCACCCACCTTACTTAATGAACTTGTTGAGTAACGATGGTTACTCATTCGTTCCCGTTTGACCCCTTCTTAGGTTATGAGAACCTCGACGAGGCATCATTCAACATCATCAGAGGCCAAGAAGACAACTACTACGAGGAGCCAGATCTCTCCGGAGGAGTTGAAAGGGTGGATTACACCATCCAGTATGGAGCCAACCCAGATGGGCAGAGTCTGACTAGGTTTAGCCTGGTCTAGAAACCAATACCTAAGCACGGTTGAATCGAGCAGCCTTGAACTTCTATAATGGGCTGTTGAGTTCTCGTGTATACACCTACTTCACAATTTAGTTGTTCTTACATCTTCAATAATGAGCTGACCTCATCATGAGATCATACTCTTGTCTGCACATTATGTTTGTAATATATGTTTGTATGACAATCAAGTACCGCAATATTTCTACTGTACCACCCTGAGGGATGTAATATTTGCGGAACGGTGTTCTGTGAGTGTTATGTCAACGACTTACATACTACAACATGAAGTGGTATGCTGGGTCACCGCACATGTATCCATCAGGACATGTTTCCAATGCTCTGCTTACTAGGAGTGAGTCAACATGTGCGCACGCTGTCAGTAGTCTCTGAGATTATTTAGGGCACACCAAGGACCCGAGTCCTCAATTCAGATCAATAGTGAGTTCTGGACAGAAATCCCGATCGCCGCTGCCGCCCTGAGCGACTTCACCGTCTCAGGCCCGAGCTCCGCCTCCACAACTGTCCCTGATATCCGGTGCCGCCTCTACGCCCCAAAACGAGGTACACACCCTCTCCTCTTCCCTCTCTTCGATTTTTACACGCCAATGCCCCGAAACTAGTTTTATTTTGGTATAGGAATACTTATAGCGGTATACGAATACTAGAATAGTAAAAGTACATTTTGTTGGTACTACTTTGATTTTGGTATAGCAATACTAGTATATATCTTGTATATTGATTTCGTGTTGTTGGATATGTAGTGTGATACACGATGGTTTTGATATCCGTCCGCAACCCTACATTGGATGAATCTGATTCGGTACATTATCTTTAAATACTTGTCTTTCAGTTCAATGTTTAGTGAAAATTACCTTGACACAATTTGACATAGGTACTCTTATTAGAATTTCATATGTGAACCGGGTGTGAAAAATGATTTACAAATATGCGTCGAGAAGATAGATCTAGTTGTAAAAGAAAAACGGATATTGAAAAAACTTGTGAAGAAACTTGAAAAAGACAAAATAGTGTTGAAGTTGCATGTTGCCGATGTAATCCATGATCACAAGATCAAGATGAAAACAACCAGAGTGAATATTAGAAAAATGAGAAGATATCCTATTGATAAGCAAGATTGGTTTTATTAAGCAGTTGGTTCAACTGTTACCTTAGTCGCGATATTAATCGCAATGGTTGCGATACTTAGGTGTACTAGGTAGATGCTTTTGTGTCTGTTGTATGTTAAACTATGCATATGTATTGTGATGCTATATTAAAATGCTTTTGTGGTTGTTTTATGTATATTATGAAAATAGATGCAAAACTACTAGTCCAAAGTATCCACAAACAGTACATGAGTAGAAAATAATGGCATAAGTACACCAAGATAATATTAAAACACCTCCAATTAAGTTGTCATTCTTCTCCAACAGCGTATTTAAGATAAAAATGAACACACTCGCGTTGACAACGAATGGTATGTTTGTTAAATGTAGGCTTCAAAAGTTTTACTAAGGTGGGTACTAACCGGGTGACTTCTATTGCGAGTAGAGTTATTCGTCCAACGCAGTCAGCTTTTCTCCTTGCCGAAATATTTTAGAAGGGGTAGTAGTTCTTCATGAAACTATTCATGAGCTGAAAAGAAAGGACATGGATGGGGTGCTTTTCAAGATTGACTTTAAAAAAGCATATGACAATATTAATTAGTCTTTTCTAAGAATGAAAGGCTTCTCACTAGTGTGGTGTGAATGGGTAGCTCACTATGTTCAGGGCAACATGGTAGAGATAAAAGTTCATGATGACAACGGTCATTACTTGTAGACACTAAAAGGATTAAGACATGGAGAACCGTATCACCTATCCCTTTTTTAACTTAGTGGAGGATATGTTGGCTATTATCATTGAGCACACAAAAGAGGATAGCCAAGTAGGAAGATTGATACATCATCTTATTGAAGGTGGTGTATTTATTCTACAATATGCCTATGATACAATTCTCTTTTTAGAGCATATGACCTTCAAAAGGCTCTTAATGTGAAGCTCATCCTTGCGATGTTTGAGCAGCTTTTGGGTTTAAAAATAATTTTTCATAAGAGCAAAATTTATTGCTTCGGAAAGGCGAGTGATGTCAAGATGATTACCATCACATATTCCGATGTAAGGTGGGTAATTTACGTTTAAATACCTAGGCATTCCAATACATCATAGAAAACTATTAAATAAAGAGTGAAAGCTGGTTGAGGACCGGTTCGAGAAAAAGCCGGGATCTTGGGCGGGTAAGCTGGTATCCTACGGGGACCGCCTCATATTAATTAACTCCATTTCGACAAGTCTGCGAATGTTCTTATTATCCTTTTTCGAAATTCCTAAAGGCGTTAGAAAAATATTAGATTTCTATCATTCTCGGTTTTTTGGCAAAGTGATTCTAAGAAGTGAAAATATCGCCTTACGAAGTAGAATACAGTAGGTCGTTCAAATGATCAAGAGGGGTTGGGTATTGAGGTGCTCGACATTAAAAAAGTGTGTTTGTTGAGCAAATGGTTATTTAAAACTATGCGCGAAGAAGGGGTCTCGCAAGAACTGTTATCCAACAAATATCTAGGAGATAAAAAGTTCTCTGAAGTTGAAGCCAAACCATCAGACTCACCATTTTGAGAAGGTATAATGAGAGTTAAGCATGAATTTTTCTCTCGTGGCGCGTTTAAACGGGTAATGGATATCAAGTGCGTTTTTGGAGGACATATGGTTAGGTGATGAACCGTTATCACAATAATTTCCTTCACTCTATAATATTGCGTACAATAAAAACGTCACGGTGGCACAAGTATTTACAAATAATCCTTTTAATATTCCGTTTAGAAGAACTATTCTACGGGTTAGAAGAGATCGCTGGCCGCACATGGTCGAGAGGTCAATGAGTGTACCTCTATCTCATGAGCCGGATACATTTCAATGGAGATTGACAACTAACGGGCTGTTTTCCGACAAGTGTTTTTATGCGGATGTAATGCAGGTTTCACGAGATTCTTGCGTAAATATTTGTGAAACTAAAAGTACTGCTAAAGATAAAATATTTTTGTGGTTTCTAAATCTCAAAGTGGTCCTAACAAAATATAATGATTAAAAGAATATGGAATGAGTGTAAAAAAATATGTTTTTTGCGACGCGGATGAACCTGTTAAATATTTATTTATATCATGTCCATTTGTTCGAGAAATTTGGCACCTTGTCCATTTCACTTTCAGCATTACCCACCAGCTAGCATTGCGAATATGTTTGTGAATTGGCAAAACAGAATTGATATATAAGAAAATAAAGGGCCGTACCGATGTGGTTTTTAACAAGAAGGAGAATTCTCATTTTTGTAGATTGTCAACAAGGCGGTTTATTTATTAAGATGTGGGCAACCCACAAAGACTTATGGATATAGGTTGTGCTCAACCGATGACAGTCGTTTGGCCTATTTACAGCCGGTGGGTAGATTAATGCTAAGGTTATACGGTTAAACTGTTTATGTTTTTTGTGGTTTATCTTTGTAGCCACCCTTACGTGATCCGTGAATTATAAGAAAAGTGAGTTATAAGATGAACCAGAAAATTTGCGGTGTGAGTGGACGTATGCTCGCAACCCCGCTCCTCTCTCGCGACCCCGCGCGCTCACCTAGGGTTCCGGCCGCCGCCGACGGCGCGGCCCGCCCCAGCCCCCTCCCTTCTCCCTCTCCCGTCGCCGCCGTCGGCAGAGCCCGCCGGGCGAGGCCCGCGCGCGCCGGCGGCGGCGGCTTGTCTCTCCCCGCGCCGGGATGGGTGGAGGCGGGGCTCCTTCTGGCGTCAGTGCTCCTCGGGGCGGCTCGGATTCGGCCGGGAGGCGGCGTGGCGGCGGCGGACACGGCGCAGCTTCACAGTTCTTCCCGGCTGCCGGAGGTGAGCGCAGCGGCGGCGCCGCCAGTTGGTGGTGCGGGTGGCTAGGTTCTGCCAGGGCCCTGTAGGCCCAGATATGGGCCCTATGGGCCCAATCTTGGTTGGTGCGGGCCCAAGCTCGACCCGGCTAGCCGGTTTGACTGAGGTACGAGGATTCTTGTGACGGAGCGGTGGCGGCGACGACAACATGTCTTCTGCAGCGTGGCGCCGGGAGCTTCGCGGACCCTTATGGGTCCGGCCGGGCCTTTGGTGCCGATCATGAGGGTAGCAGCGGCGTCGGCCTACGTGCAACAGCGTGGTGGCGAGACTTCACGGACCCTTTCAGGGACCGGCCGGGCTTGCCCAGCCTGGTGTGTCTTTGCTACCGCGTCCGTCGGCACCCGCCGATGGCGGTGGAGGTAGTCCTCCAGGTGGTTGTGCTGCAGCCGCCCTCCGACTCCAATGTGGCTTGGTGTGCTCCTGCGTGTTGCGTCCGGTCGGTTACCGTCTATGGCGGTGGAGGTCGATCCCTCCCACATGGTTATGGTACTGCCGCTCTGTCTACGGCGGGTTCTTCTCGGTTCGACCGGTCGTGTGGTGCTCTCCTGGTGATATGACAATGGTGACTTCAATTCCGTGGTGGCGTTTGTTGGTGGGTGGCAAGATGGGTGGAGCATGTCGGATTGTCTAGGGATGTGGGTTTTTCGAGGTCGGGAGAAATCCTTGTCTTCTTGACACCGACGCGGTGGTGCTTGTGAGTGTCGCCCTTCCTTCCTGAAGGGCGTCGGGTGTACCACTTCCCCACTACCTGTAGCGTACCGGGGGAAATCCTAGGAGCAGTCCGGACAGCAGCAACGTCGTCGTTGTTTTCCTTCTTGGAGGTGTTGTTTGGTACGCGACAATTCAGAGTGCTAAGATAGTGGTGGGACTTTGCCGGAGAGAGCGCAACGGTTGCGAGTCACTTTTGTTTTCGTTGATCCACCTATGTTGGCTTTCTTTTCTTTTCTTTTTCTCTTTTTTTTTTTTTTGGCGTGACTGTGCTGTTTTGCTACGGCAGTGGTCTTATCGGTTGGTTGCTATATTAATATAGCGGGGAAACACTATACCCTAAAAAAAACATAGTTTATACCGAGTCAAAGAATTTCAGATTCGTTTTCTGAGGGCCGATCGAAGTCTCGATAGCGAGCTAGCATTAGAATACTCCTAGTTGCCGTGCGGCCGCATGTGCGCACGTAACATAATGCAATGCATCAGCAACCAAAGTGGCCGGCGGTAGCAATGGCATGGCAGCCCGCTCGTGGCTTCTCCTGCTCGCCTCGCCGGCGTGTTACTCGGAGTCCGTAGCCAGCCTTCTCCCGACAGCACCGGATTCGTCAGCATCGACTGCGGCCTGCCGGAGCATGCCAGCAGCTACACCGACGCCGCCACCAAGCTGCCGTACGTCCCGGACGGCGCCTTCACCAACGCCGGCTCCAACCACAACGTCTCCGCCGAGCACATCACGCCGTCCCTCTCCAGGCGCTACCTCAACGTGCGTAGCTTCCCCGGCGCCGTCCGGAGCTGCTACACAATCCCATTAACCCCTCCGCCGCGGCGCCGCCGGCCGGGTCGTCCAGCTCCAAGTACCTGGTCCGTGCCACGTTCCTGTACGGCAACTACGACGGCCTCGGCGCGCTCCCCGTCTTCGACTCTACCTCGGCGTCAACTTCTGGCAGACGGTGAACATCACGACGCCCGACAAGGCGCAGATGGCCGAGGTCGTCGCCGTCGTCCCCGACGGCGAGTCCGCCGTGCAGGTCTGCCTCGTGGACACCGGCTCGGGCACGCCGTTCGTGTCCGGGCTGGACCTGAGGCCGCTCTTGAGCTCGCTGTACCCGCAGGTGAACGCGACGCAGGCGCTGGTCCTCGTCGACCGGAGCAACTTCGGCGTCAGCGGCATCGCGCTGGTCAGGTACCCGGATGACCCGTACGACCGCGTGTGGATCCCGCGTAGCGACCCGGAGGCGTGGACAGAGATCTCGACGCCGGAGAAGGTGCAGTACATGGCCAACCTCCTCCTCCACGCGCCTTCCGCCGTGATGCAGACCGCCGTCACGCCGGGCCGCAACGGCTCCACCGCCATCGAGTTCTCGTTCCACGCGGCGCCGAATCACGTCTATCCCGTGCCCGGGTGCGTTGGGGTCCTCTACTTCGCCGAGGTGCAGGTCCTCGCCGCGGGCGCGGTGCGGCAGTTCGACCTGTTCCTCAACAACGTTAGCTGGAGCACGGAGCCCTACACGCCACTGCGCCTCAGTGCCAACGCGTTCTACGACACTGAGCCCAAACGGGCGGTCAACGGCCAATACAAATTCACCCTCAACGCCACGGCGAACTCCACGCTGCCGCCATCATCAATGCTGCCGAGTACTTCTCAGTCGTCTCCACGGCCAATGTTGCCACGGACGCTCAGGATGGTGATTAACTGAAACGCGGTTTTGACTTTGAGAAGTAGAAATCTCTCCATATTCTTTACGGATGTAGGACATGATCTGATAATTGCTCTGCTTTGTCTTGTGTTTTACTGGGGAAAAAAATACAGTTGCTGCCATGACTGCGATCAAGGCTACGTACCAGGTGAAGAAGAACTGGGAGGGTGACCCGTGCGCTCCGAAGGCTCTTGCGTGGGATGGGTTGAACTGCAGCTACGCCTTCTCCACGCCTCCAATAATCACAAGGCTGTAAGTTTGGCTTCTAATTCTCCGGTAAGCAGAAATCTGTCGCTGAAATATGTCTGAAGCCAGAACAATTGTGTCTGTTTCTTCAGAAATCTGTCATTTAGCGGTTTAAATGGTGGCATATCATCTTCTTTCGTCAACCTAAAAGCAATCAAGTATTTGTAAGTAAAGTATCCTTAATTACCAATTTTTGGACAGTCAATTTTGTGAGTTCAAGTTCAAACATTTCGTCTGCCTGCTGTTTATTCAGGGACTTGTCGTACAACAATTTGACAGGATCAATTCCTATGTCCTTTCAGAACTACCCTTCGCTCTGTGTAAGCAATCCTGATCTATCTGTCTTTGATATCCAGTAATAACCAGCTGATGAATCTTTTCTTAGAGACTTGACAGGCAAATCTTAAATGGCTCCTCTTAACTCAAGATGCTCCCTACTAGAGCCCATTCCGCTGTACAATTGTAATTTTGCTCTATTTCTTCTTATTTTTTATATATAGATACGGCAAGAATCCAAACCTTTGCAGCACCATCAGCTCTTGCCAGCTCACTAAAAGAAGAGTAACTCGATGCTTGCCATCTACATTTCTGTTCCAATAGTGGTGATAGTGGCAGTGGTAGTGCTACTACTTCTCATAAGAAGAAAGAAACAAGGTGAGTGAGAAGAGGCATCACCGCATCACCACATTCAATTGTCAGAAACTGCAAGCAGCAATAATGGAGTGGATAATACTTTCAGTTTCTTGTCACTGAACCTCATGAATGATCAGGAAAAGGCAGTGTGAAGCCACAGAACGAAGCGGGCGGTGCGCAGTCTCGCTCGCAGAACGGCGACAGGAACAACCTGCTAAAGCTGGAAAACCGCCGGTTCACGTATAGGGAGCTGGAGGCCATGACAGACAACTTCAAGACTGTGCTCGGACGGGGAGGGTTCGGCTGCGTCTATGACGGCTTCTTGCCGGATGGCACCCAGGTTGCGGTCAAGCTGCGGTCTGAGACGTCCAGGCGTCAGAGAATTCCTCACAGAGGTAATTAACGACTTAACGTCTGATCGAGTACTGGGCAAATTTGGAGTTTTGGGGGAATTAGAGTGTGCTAATTTTTTTCCTCTCTTATTGTTCAGGCTCAGACCTTGGCCAAGATTCATCACAAGAATCTGGTGTCTATGGTCGGTTACTGCAGGGATGGGGAGTACATGGCGCTTGTCTACGAGTATATGTCCGAAGGAGACCTGGAAGACAAACTCAGAGGTGTGTGTTGTTCTATCAATCATATGAGAGTGTCTAAGATTGGGTTATTAGTGGTTTAGTTGTTGTATGGTATTTTTGGTACCCAGTATCACTGTATCACAAACCCATCGTATTCCCTAACACTGAGGTTCAGAGCATTTGAAATCTCAAGTAGTTCCACAATCCTTACGACGTTACGGCCTTCCGCAGGAAAAGGTAGCAAGGCTGGAACTTTAACCTGGAAACAGAGGCCGAATTGCACTAGAATCAGCACGAGGTATATATTTCTCCTCGTATGTAGTATGTTCTCCTTTGTTGTTGCTAGTTTTCATCTTAGTTTTGCCCAATTTTTTTTTTCCGTACGTGCTTCACAATGGTGTTATACAAATGCAGGACTAGAGTATCTCCACAAGGCGTGCAGCCCGGCATTCGTGCATCGAGATGTGAAGACATCGAACATCCTTCTGAACGCGAATCTCGAGGCCAAGGTCGCCGATTTTGGCTTGCTCAAGGCTTTCAGTCAGGATGGTGATACTCATGTATCCACGGTCAGATTAGTTGGCACACGCGGCTACCTTGCCCCTGAGTATGATACCATACGACCTTATTACCCATTTTTAGTGGCTTCGTTGACCATTTCGACGATTGTAGAAAACTGACTAACATGTGGCGAACATATGCATGTAGGTACGCGGCGGCCATGCAGCTGACAGTTAAGAGTGACGTGTACAGTTTTGGCGTCGTCCTGCTAGAGGTGATCACGGGGCAGCCGCCTATCCTGCAATGCCCAGAGCCAACAAGTATCATCCAATGGACGCGGCAACGCCTTGCACGGGGAAATATAGAAGAGATGGTAGATGCTCGTATGGCAGGTGACTACGATGTCAATGGAATCTGGAAGGTCGCAGATGTCGCACTCAAGTGCACCGCTCAAGCTCCTAATCAGCGGCCGACAATGACCGATGTTGTGGTGCAACTGCAAGAGTGTGTCGAGCTAGAGGAGCATCATTTCATTTGATGATGACTGAAGTCTTGAGAGGGCGATATGTTGTGTGATAAAGAAGTCATTGCCTTGCCTATCCTAATTGTACTTATATAGGTGAAGTCTTGACGAGTGTAGTCTTGAGAATGAGGTTCGTTAATTTTCAAAGATGTTTATACATGTAAGATAAATGTATAAATGTCCATGCAGTTTTTTCAAACTATTGTAGAATGTGGATAAGAGCACATGAATCCAACCACTTTGCTTGCACAAGGACGACAAAGCAACACCAAAAATGTCGGGGGAAGTTTATGTTCTAACGCAAGACATGGCATTGTAGTACGCATGAGGTTTCATTCATGTGTGCCAAATCGGAGATACAATATAACATTGCAACATTGGGGTCAAAAACCCCTAATAAACTTAGGTATAACATTGGGGTGAGTGGGTCAGCCGTTTTGTTCAAGGGGGGGAGTGTGGGAATTCGTGTTAACTACGATATTGGCTATTATTTTTAAACTCTAAAGGGGCTTCGTCAGGAGGATCCTCTCTCACATGTGATTTTTAATATTGTTGCGGATATGTTGGATATCCTCATTACACGGGCTAGAGAAGATGGGCAGGTAGGTGCTTTAATACCCCATTTGGTTGATGGGAGAATTTCCATTTTGCAATATGCGGATGATGATTTTTTTTCTAGAAGATGATCTATAAAAGGCAGCTAAAATGAAGTTAATTTTGGCTCTGTTTGAACAATTGTTCGGGTTAAAAATGAACTTTCATAAGAGTGAATTGTTTTGTTTTGGCAATGTTGTTGAGAGGCAAGATGAATGCAAGTCCTTATTCGGTTATGATATTGGTTCTTTACCGTTTAAGTACCTTGGCATTCCTATTCATTATAGGAAGCTCCTAAATAGGGAGTGGAAGATGGTGGAAGATCGTTTTGAGAATAAACTAGGATCTTGGACCGAAAAAATATTGTCTTGCGGTGATAGGCTTGTTCTCATTAATTCGGTCCTCACGAGTTTACCGATATTTTTACTCTCCTTCTTTCCAATACCCGTTGGGGTAAGAAAACAGTTAGATTTCTTTCGCAGCCGGTTCTTTTGGCAAAGTGACCTGCACAAGAGAAATATCGGTTGACTAAATGGAATATTGTTTGCAGACCAAAGGATCAAGGGGGTTTAGGAATCGAGGTGCTTGAGGTTAAAAACAAATGTTTATTGTCTAAATGGCTCTTTAAGTGACTACATGAACAGGGGGTTTGGCATGAACTTCTGTCCAAAAAATATTTGAGGGATAAATCCTTGTCTCAAGTGGAAGCAAAACCTCATGATTCTCCCTTATGGAAAGGAATTATGTCAGTGAAAAAGGACTTCTTCCAACGAGATTTTTTTAAAATGCCGATGATTAGAACGTGTTGTGGCGTTATGTGTGATGAAAATGTCGTTGTTTGATCTCGTGTGCCAACTAGACTAGTAATTTAGGCATATATTCTATTTGCCGCACAAGATCAAACAACGACATTGTCATTTTCCGTGCCCAACCTAAGTATGAGGCACGAATCCAAGTCATTCTTGGTTTGCATTCTTTCGGTCTTTCTTCGTAATGCCGGTGATCATCTTGTTGCACCCATATATATATGCATGACTCTATCTTGTCAACTGCTAGCTATTTTAGCTATTTATTTCCACTGACATATAACTAATATCATCTTTCTTTGTGTGTAGGAGATGGCGAAGAAGTGCTATGTCGTGTACATCGATCGGGTTCCAGGTGTGTACGAGGAGTGGAAAGACTGCGCAAAGCAAGTGAACACCTTCTCGGGCAACCTCTACCAAGGCTATGCGAGTAGAGAAGTAGCGGAAGAGAAGTGGAGGAGAAGTGGAGGAGGTGGCGGAAGAGAGGTGGCGGAAGAGAAGTGAAGGCACAGGAGGAAGAAGTGGAGGAACTTCATCGTGACCATCATCGCCTTGTTGCTATCCATCGTAGGCTATGTGCTCTACTCTCACCTAAGCTAGCTAGAGCTCCGTCGTCGGAGTTGTAACATGATTGTGAACTTGTACTAGGAGGCACAAACACTTGTGTTGTGTGATGTACTTCATATAAATGAACTTGTATGTATGTCGCGATTGATTCAAGTTGATGTGCATGAGATGTACTTGTATTCATGGTGATTCCAGTTTCTAGAAATTCTGGATTGTTGTACTGTATTTCTGCATCTATATACCTGTATACTGTGTATTCTGGATTGTGCAGTAATTCCGCAAATTTTGAAAATAAAAAATGTTATAGGAGCCGCATATTAGGAGTTGTGGGAGGCGCATATTGGGAGTTATAGGAGGCGCATTTGTATACACATGCGAGGCGCATATATAATGTGACTCATGTACCTGCATATAGGAGGCGCATGGCGAGGCGCATATATAATGTGACTCATGTACCTGCATATAGGAGGCGCATAATGACATGCGCCTCCTATATGCAGGTATAGGAGGCGCATTATATATGCGCCTCGCATAACCAAATACGCGAGGCTTGGCGCTGGAGGCGCATTATATATGCGCCTTGACGAAGACATGGATCTTGGACCCTGCGGGTAAGGACCCCCTCTCAGGCCCAAGGTTAAGGCCCAAGAAGAGGAGCCCTTGGAGTGTTCCAGAAGGCCCACGTGAAGCCCACCCGCACTAACTTGCGGGTTAAGTTAGGAAATATGTAACCGACTTAAGGTTAGAGTTCGAGTCCTCTCCGGGTAGGGTTTGAGACCTGGCCACCTATATAAGGCCAGGAGAGCCACCGGTAGAGGACCAAGCAACACCGCAACACCAAAGCCTTGAGCTTGAGATCATACTCTCGACTCGAGCCATCACCATTGTAACCGATCTATTAGACTAATACAGATCGACAGAGGCAGGAGTAAGGGTTTTACCTCTACGAGGGCCCCGAACCTGGGTAAATCTCGCCCCCTGTCTAGCCGACGATTCCACCAGCGCTCATGAGTTCTCCTAGTCGAAACCCGATAGGGTCACCTAAAGGATTTGTAGAGTCAGAGATTCGACAATTGGCGCCGACCGTGGGGACGACGGGCGCTGGATCACCGGCATCTTCGGCTTCATCGACAACCCACTCCCGTTGGAAACCATCGACTACGGCTCCGAACATTCCTATACGGATCGGATCTGTCATGGTCACACCTCACTCGCCGGAATCGCGCCCGGTATTCGAGGATCTGGAGAAGAGCGTCACCTTGACGTTCGGGAGCCTGAAATTCGTGACCAACAGGGACGGGATCCTCCACTTCTCGGATGAATCAGAAACTGAATCTGGAGCTGTCGACTCGCGCCGTCATCTGGAAAAGCGGCGAGTCCATCCGCTTCAACGCCAACGACTACCATACCCTCTCGACAGAGGAACCATCAAGAATTCAAAGGAACTTTCAATCTACGCCTAGGACGCACGAGCCTCGACTGGCTCAAGTCTGCATGGCAGGATCGAAACAAGCCTCGGAAACGGAACATAGCGCGGCAGAGCGCAACATAATCGGCGTCTCACGGGAATCTTGGAACCGAGCGAAGGAGGCTATGCGAACGAGCAAGCCACCCGCAGCCGGGGCTTCACACGAAGACATGGTTGCCTACCACTATCACCTAGTGAGAGCAGCCACGACCATCAAAGACGCTCGGATAGATCTGGCCCGCCGAAGAAGAGCGGCGGATGAGTCGAGCCAAAGACGAGTCGGGCTGTCCATAACACCCTCGGTCGGAACCCGACCGCGAGGAAGGGGCACGCATCTACATCCAGGAACAATGAATCCCTAGCCGGGACCAGCAGATCGATCATCCTTCTCTCATGCGAGTCGATGACGACGGCAATATCTACCCGCAAACTCCCGCTGCCGCGGTCCTAGCCGCAGCAACTTACATGCAGATGAATCAACCGACGGAAAGTGACCCTCAGGCGGAGCAGTATAAACAAGTGTAACATCCCAAGTCTGAAAAATAGCCTTTAGAATGTTTTCTCTCTGTTATTTTATGTTTTGCATCATGGCATCATGTTGATTGCATTTGCGTTGTTTGTTTTCCATTTGTATTCTCTGTTTTGCTTTGTTTTCCAACTGTTTTCATTTGTTTTCCTTTGTTTTCTATTTGAATTTCAACCAAAAATTCAAACCTTTTGTTTCATCCTTGTGATGTTACAATTTCTAAAATGATATTTCAAATAAAACAATTGTTTGTTTCCATTAAAGTGTGATTCCAAAACTATTGTTTTGTTTCTATAAAATTCATTTAATATCAAACCCTTTTCAAATTCAATTATGATTTTCTTCCAAACAGCAACCATGTTGAAATTATGAAAATTGCAAACAAAACTCTCCAAATAAAATGGTTCAATTAACACTTCCATTTGTTTCCATGAAATAATAAAAAGCCCAACTCTTATTTGTTATTTAATAATCCACCTAATATAAATTGCATTCAAAACTCAAACTCAAATCAATTAAGTGCAAACAGTACCCATTTTTGAAATTATGAAATAACCAACACCTTTGTGATCACTTATTAAATTGTTGGTTTTAATCAAACAAATAATTCAATCAATTAATTCCAAATCATTTCAAACTCAAATCAAATCTTCAAATCAGCACCCAACTTGAGTTTATGAGAATCACCAAACAATTATACCCATTTAATCAAATTAAACCATAGGGGTCACCCTATTAAAATGTTTGTTTTCATTAATGTTTAATTAATATTAAAATTCACCCAATTTTGGTTTTATTAACAAACAACAATTAAATTTGAAAACTTTGGAAAACAAAAGTTAGTTTTGAGTTGCTATTTGAAAAACTAACCTAACCCTATTTTTTTCCAAATTTTTACTAACCTAAAACCTACCTTTTTCTTCCAATTAGTTTTGCTGCAAAAAAAAACAGAAAGCAAATAATAAAAAGAAAAACTGTTCAGAGGTGGAGAGAAACGAAGCCCAGCCCATTTCTTTTTTTTGGCCCGATACCCCCCTCCCTCGATCTTGTCTTCTTCCTCCTGCCGTACGAACCCACCTCCACCCTCTGATCAACCTCCCCCCTCTCCGATGGCAGCCGTACCGAGCTAGGGCTCCCCTTAAAACGACCACCTCACCCCTCTGCCCTAGCCTCGCCAACCCTAGCTTCCTCCTGCGCCGTCATCGCTCCTCTCCTTCCTTCCCCCCCCCCCCCAAGTTCTCTCTCTGCAACCTCCAACAGAGCTCACTGCCTCCCCGTCGCCCCCACTGCCCCGATCACCTCGAGTCCGCGCCGTCGTGGGGAATGGAACCAGGGCGGGTTCCCCGTCGGGATTGGTGAAGACACGGGACGGGAGGATGCCCGAGGCGGCGCCGCCGTCAAGTTTTCTCCACCGCCGGCCTTCCCTGTCCGCCCTGCCCCGACTGCCTCCCCTTCGATGCCTCGAGGTGAGACCTCCGATCGCCTCCCTCCCGCTCACTCTCATCCCTCTCCCTTCGCTCACCACCTCGCAGCGCCTCCACACGCACGCCACCCCACGGCCACGGCGAGCGCATCGCTGCCGGCGACCCTCTGTCGATCTCTGTCCGTGTTGGTTCAGTCACGTTCAGTTGTTTTTTTTCAGAAAAATACCGAGACCTGAACCTCAACCTTTCCCGTTCCCTCTCTGTCAACGATTCGACTGCTACCGCAGTGGCAGTGACCACAGCGTGCGAACCCACAGGTCCCGGGATCGAGTCCTATCCCCACCCTTTTTCTGCTCCTCTATTTCGTTTTGATTCAATTTAGCCCGCAGCTGAACCTTAACCCCCCAGAGACCCCCTTCCTTCCAACAGAGCAGTAGCCCATCTGGTTCAGGTCCCTTGAGCGCAGCAGGAGGTGGGGGGTTCGAATCCCCCCTCCCTCAATTAATCAAACCTTTTTATTTTTCATTAATTTGGTCACAGAAACATCTCAGATTCACAACCAAGCCCCTGGTAATAAATTCTAGCCCCTGCAAAATATTTTTTAAGTCCCTAGATGAATTAAAAATGGCAGATTTACCCTAAATCTTGTAAATTGCATAAGAAATCATTTAACTCCAAATCCAACATTTTTAATATGTTTTCTGTCCCAAATTAAATGATCTATCCAAATATAAATTTGTTTACTGTTTTGAATATTTTAAATTGGTGAAACATTTGAATTCTTGTTTAAATCACTTAAACTTGCAAAATTCATAACCTGTTCATAAAAATTCCAAATTCAATAAACTAAATATGTTTTCCAATCAAATTTTCATGTACTTTCCAAATATAAATTTTGTTTGCTGTTTTGAATAATTTAAATTGCTAAAAACAACTGTTTCTTAATTAATGCATTTAAAATTGCCAAAATAATAACTTGCTCATTTTAAATCCAATTTCAACAATGAAATATGTTTTCCATGCAAAATTAAACCATCTTTCCAAATATAAAATTTGTTTCATGTTTTGAATAATTAAAATTGGTTAAATAATTCAAACCTTGTTTAATTCATTTAATATTGTTAAATTCATAACTTGATCAAATCAAATTCTTTTGGGACATATAAAATATGTTTTCAAGCCCTAAAAGTATAAACTTTTGAAATATGAATTTGGTTTAATGTTTTGAACAAATAAAAATTCAAATAAGTTCATGTTTGAATTAAATTCAATTAAATCTTGTTTAACTTGTTTAATTCATAAGTAATTCGTCCTAAATCCTTTTTCAACAAGTGAAACATGTATTCCAACTAAAATCTTGTTTTCTTTTCAAATATAAACTTTGTGATCTATTTTGAACAATTTAAACTTGATGAAAACAACAAATGCTTGAGTGACACCTTTAAGAACCAAAATTTCCTAACTTAATGAATGAATTTCCAAACTTGGTAAACCTTATTTCAAATTGTTTCTATTGTTGTTATTTTGTTGTTTTCCTCATCCATGCATCATGCTAATCCACTTTCACATGTTGCTTAGTTGTAAAACAATTAATTCAACCATAATTCATGGGTTTTCATGTGCAATCCAAATTGCATGTGGGGCTATTTAATCATGTTGTTATCTTGTCAACTAGTTTATTTCTATGCATCAATTAAATGGTCATGCATCATCCCATGTTTGTGCACTATGCCATGTTATTGATTGATTGTTTATCTTTGTTTTGCTTTTTCGGATAAAACGACGTTGAGACCGACGATACTTACGACACCCCTTCTAAGGAGTTAGCTCAGTACCAGGCTACTGGGTTTGCAGGCAAGTTATCACTCACATGAACCATCATGTTCCTTTCAACATTGGATACCGATACTTTCCGTTGTCTATTCTGCTAGCCCTATGAATAGTGGTTTCTGTTACGAACCTATCACATGTATCCTTTAGCCCTGATATTGCCTCACCTCCATACCTATAACCATTGCTTGTTGCCCGTGTCTTACTAGCATGCTTAGGTTGTTTTGCTCGAGTCTGTTACCCGTTACTTTCTGTTGCTATTTCTATTACGTTCTGGGGGCTCGATGTTTAATTAATCAATCATGCTAAGTTATTGTTAAATAATAATTTGATGATAAGGCACCGGCAGGAGGCCCAGGGTGGTTTTGAGGCCTGCTAGTGTCGACCATAATAGGAAAAGGGTCTTGTCTACTGATCCATGATGAGCGCACTAACCGCATGTGGGAAGCGAGTATGGGCGCCCCCTCAATTTGATTCGATTCGCATCTCGTCCAAATCGCCACACGTAGTTCGGGCTTTCCATTTGCTGCATGCATGATCTTGCGAGCCCAGGCCAGGGTGGAACTTTTGTAGTCGGCATTTAGGGCAGCGTGGTCTTCCAGTGCTATGAGGGTCCCCTTTTCTTCGTGGGGCTCGATTAGCGCACGCACAGCACGTGGTGCTTTGGGCTTGATGCGAAGAAGAGTTGAGTTGTGTAGAGTGCCCCGCTTGGTGGGAGGCATCCATCTGGCGGGTTATTCTTGCGTGTACGGCCAAATTGGTGCAACCCTGCAGGGATAATCTTCTCGAGAAGCCGTGTTTTCCGCGGTTATGGATTACTTGGTGAAAGTACTGGCTAACAAGTACTCAGGACAACTTAAACCTAATGATTAACAACCTTACACCCAATGATTAAACAACTTGACTAGTAATAGGATTATTGACACAATAATCTGCTTCATCTTTATTCCAACTGTGTGAGTTATCCTCGGATTGCTTCTTCGGATAAGGGGCGAGATCCAGGATGGGTTTGTTTGAAGTTATCTTTCAGTTGGTTACAATACTCGATCTTATCTCCTTTCTGATAGCCGGAAGTTGTAGTATGTTTCTGTAGTTGGTTAGAGCAGCCAGTTGCAGCATTTCATATACCCCTTTCTTCCGTTGAACCCAAAGCATCTGTGCTTGGTGTTGACGGGTTACACTTTGGTGAACTGTGAGTCTTGCTTGCCAGTACGTTTATGTACTGACCCCTTTGGGGCTGTGGTTTCCGCAGACCTACGTTTCCGAGGATCTACATGGTGGCTACTACGTGGAGTATGACGAGACTGCTGACGAGTAGATAGCGGACCCGGGCAGGATCCGAGACTTTGTGGATGGGCTCCGTCTTTTTGTTTCCGGCCTCTTAGGCCTATTTGGTTTCTTGTCTGTACTCAGACATGTTGAATGCTTCCGCTGTGATGTAATGATGATATGTTGGGACATGTGTCCTCTGAATGATTGTATTTGCTATCTCTGCTCTAATGAGAGCTATTTGCAACTTATTTCAATATTTTGTGTCGTAGAGATATGTTGTGTTATCATCTTGTTCAAAGCCGTTGACGTACCATGTGTGTATGGTATGAAGTACGTCAATGGTGTCCTGATTTCTACGGGATAGTTTACATCGACGGTGAACAGTAGCGATGGGTTGTCACACATAAGTGTTGGCCTACTCGTAAGAGGACGCGGGTGCCGGTAAGCCCCGTAATCCCATCAGAATACTGTTCAGTTCGTACGGTGAGTATCCTCTAGAATTCCGGGTGCAACAACAAGTACGCAAGGGACTTGGACTGGCAGCCGCAAGGCTCGCCGCCTATGATCGAAAGAAAGCCACAGAGCAGCTGGAGAAGGAACTGGAGAAAGAGAAAGAGAAGGATAGGGAAGCATCCCGCAAACATAGGAGCACTTCGCCAAGAAGGGATAGATCGCCATGTCGTGGCCGAGGAAAAGAAGCACGGCGCCGTGATGACAGTCGAAGCAGCAGCGAAGGCAGTCCGAGAGACAAAAGCTCGCGGCATCACAGCAGCCGCTCGCGAAAGCGAAGCAAGGAGCCAAGGAAGGACGCCGACCGCGATCGGCCAGGACATGACGCGCGATCGGACATCGCACAAAATAAAGTAGATAAAGCGAGGGCTTCGCGATATCGCGGGCGCTCTTCATCTAGCTCGTCGGATGACGAAACCTGCGGTGCGCTCTGCTTTGCCCGCAGCATCCGCGAAGCACCTCTACCTAGGAGATTCAAGCTCACGGAGGTGACAAAGTACGACGGCTCACTCGAGCCTTCTCAATGGCTAAGCGATTACCTCACGGCAGTAAAATGCCAACGTGGGAACAAGAACACAGCTATGCAATATCTCAATTTGCATCTCGTTGGCGGCCCGCAGCTGGCTGGAAAGAAGACCAAGATCTTGTTATGCATCATGGGATGACTTGCACCGCGACTTTTGCAAAAATTTCCAGTCGACCTACAAGAGGCCGGCCACCATTGAAGAACTGCGAGCATGCAAGCAGAAAAGCGGTGAGTCTACCCGCGAATATATCCAACGGTGGACCACACTCAGGAACACTGCGGGAACCATCTCGGAAGAAGTGGCGATTGAGGCCTTTGCGAAAGGTGCCCGAAGAACTGCTTTCAGAGAAGAACTAGGCAGGGCTGCACCCAAAACTATTGGAGAACTAATGATCATAGCCGAAAAGTGGGCTAACGGAGAAGACGCAGTGCGCAACGAGAGAGCATCATCACCTGCGCATGATGAAGACCGTCATGGCCGGAGGAAAAGGAGGAAATATTACGATCACGAGGATCGAGAGGAGTTGGTAGCGGCGGAATTCACGCGAAGCCGCGACTCCGGTCGCCGTGGGAATCGCGAGTGGAGACCAAAGGCTGAAGAAAAATCACCCGAGGAAGACCTCGATGGATACTGCTCGCTACATCTATTTACAGATAAGCGCACGGGCAAAACTAAGGCAACACACCTTCTTAAGGATTGCCGAAAGTTTATTGATATCTCATAAGCACTCGCCAGAAAAGATCTGCAGCCACTCAAAATTACCCACCGCTTCCAGGAGGAGGCCACCAAGAATTCCAGCCGCCACAACCCCTACCTCCATCAGCAAATCCAAACATGGCATTAGCTGCGCTACCCGCACCACCTGCACAAAACTCCGGGGCCAATGCGTACCCGAATCCAGCAGGGCAACTCGCGATGATACAGAAGGTATGTCCATCCCGCAGAGCTCAAAAGACTAACACAAGGCAGTTGTGCATGGCTGTGTAGACTCCGCCAATAAAGCCCGAGTACCTGAAGATGGCGGATCAACCAATCACATTTTCGATGAAAGATCACCCGCCACGAGTCCATCGACCAGGACACACCGCCCTCGTCATTCAAGCACAGATTGGCAACTACGACTTGGCCCGTGTATTCATGGATGGTGGCAGTGGCATCAACATTATCTACGCGGATACACTCCGTCGGATGAACAGGAATCTGGACGGCCTCGCGGAATCAGAGACATCCTTTCACGGGATAGTTCCGGGAAAGGCAATCCGTCCACTCGGCACAATCAACTTAGAAGTTGTGCTGGGCACCAAAAGCAACTACAGAAGAGAATTCCTCGACTTCGAAGTCGTCGACTGGCCTTCACAGTACCACGCCATTCTTGGTCGAACAGCGTTCGCCAGATTCATGGCAGTACCACACTACGCCTACCTGAAGCTCAAGTTACCTGGAGAATATGGTGTGATCACAATCGATGGAGACTTTCAGAAATCCAACAAGTGCGACATTGAATTCAATGAGATCGCAAAATCATTCGGGATGCAAGAAGAACTTCAAGAACTGGCAAAAACCACTGATCACTCCGTGATGCCCCTCACGAAGAAAAACGCACCAGAGATGGAGTTTAGCGCCAACAGTGATACCCGAAAGCATCAAGTGCACCCGACAGATTTGCGAAGACAGCGATGGTCTCAACCACCCTCTCGCAAGCATAGGAAAGCGCGCTCGTCAAACTCCTCCGTGAGTACTTGGGAATTTTCGCCTGGCAGCCCTCAGATATGCGAGGAATACCCAGGGGAGTTTGCCGAGCACTCACTCGAAGTCTTTCCAGATGCCAAACCCATCAAACAGACTACTCGACGATTTTCAGAACCCAAGCAGAAGGCGCTCGGAGAAGAAGTAAACAGGTTGCTAGCAGCAAGTTTCATCAGGGAGATCAAAATATCCACCTGGTTAGCAAAAATGCTGGTCCCCAAGAAAAACACGGACATCCTTCGAGTATGCATCGACTACACGTCGTTAAACAAGCACTGCCCCAAGGATAACTTCCCCTCCCGTGAATCGACCAGATCGTGGATTCTACGGCAGGCTGTCAACGCCTCTTTCCTGGACGCCTATTCAGGCTACAATCCGGATGAAATGGGAGGACGAAGAAAAGACCGCATTTATCACGCCACACGGCGTATATTGCTACACGACAATGCCCTTCGGGCTCAAGAACGCAGGCGCAACATACCAGCGCTGCATGCAAAATGCCTCGCCAAGCTCATTGGCAGGAACGTACAAGTGTACGTTGACGACATCGTCATCAAGACTCGAGTTGAGGACACGCTCCTCGAAGACATTAGAGAAACATTCGACGCCCTCAAACGCATACAGGATCAAGCTCAACCGACGAAATGCGTCTTCGGCGTCCCAGCAGGAAAACTTCTCAGGTACCTGGTATCCGCCAGAGGCATCAAAGCCAACCCAGAGAAAATACAAGCAATCTTGACTATGAAGGAGGCAACCAATCTACGCGGAGTCCAGCAGCTCGCAGGCGACTAGCCGCTCTGAGCAGGTTCATCGCCCGATTGGGAGAACAAGCGCTACCCTTCTACAAGCTGTTGAAGAAGACGGACAAATTCGAGTGGACACCATAAGCTAAACAAGCGTTCGCAGACTTGAAGCGGTCATTGCAAAGCAGGCGTGTCCTTGCAACACCGCAAGAAAGGGAGCCACTCTACTTATACCTAGCCGCCACAAACCAGGTCATCAGCACATCAATCGTAGTCGAACGACCTGAGGAGGGCAAGGCATACGGAGTCCAACGACCAATCTATTACATCAGTGAAGTGCTTTCGCCATGCAAGCAACGATATCCTCATTACCAGAAGCTCGCATATGGAGTTGTCTTACAGCCCGAAAGCTCAAGCACTATTTCCAGGAACACGCCATCACAGTGGTTAATGATGCGTCACTCGGGACAATCATGAACAACCCTATGGCATCCGGAAGAATAGCCAATGGAGCATCGAGCTGGGCGCTTGGGACATCACGTACGCAGGACGCAACTCAATCAAGTCCCAGGTACTCGTGGAATTCTTAAGCGAATGGACAGAGTTACAAACGCCCGGACCGCCTGAGTACACGAGCTGGATAATGTACTTTGACGGATCCAAAAGAAACGAAGGAGCAGGAGCTGGAATCGTCCTCATATCGCCTAGGGGAGATAAGCTGCAATACGTCCTACGATTGGACTTCCCACCCGATGATCCAGCATCGAACAACGTCGCAGAATATGAAGCCCTGTTGCACGGGATGAAGATGGCAGTCGCTTGCGGAGCTACTCGACTAATGATCTACGGCGACTCCAATCTCATCGTGCAGCAAACAATGAAGGAATGTGATGCAATTGCTGAAAATATGATCGCATACCGCGACATGTACAACCTACTCGAAGGGAGCTTCAAGGGGATGCGAGCTGAAACACATTGCGAGATCCAGCAACGAAGAAAGATAGACTGGCAAACATCCACAAACACACCCATACCGCCTGGAATATATTTCGAACGGATAATCAAGCGCTCAGTCAAAATCAAAAAAGCTGCAGGAGCACCCGCAGCACCAGAAACAGAGGTCAGCCCGCAAGTTGCCATCATCGAGCTTATTCATAACATTTCACGACAGGTTTTTCTGGTCGAGCCAGTCTGGACGCAGAAGTACCTCGACTACCTGTCCTCTATACAGCTCCCGGCCGATCCTCGCGAGGCTCGACAGATAATCAGGCGTAGTAAATCCTTTTGGGTAATCAACGGAGAATTATACAAGCAAAGCATCTCGGGTATACTTCAGCGTTGCATCGCACCCGAGGAAGGCAAAGAATTACTCCAGGACATCCACCAAGGAGACTGTGGGCATCACGCTAGTTGGAAAACAATAATGGGAAAAGCCTTCCGAGCAGGATTCTATTGGCTCACGGCAGCCAAGGACGCAAAGGAGCTAGTCGAACAATGCAACGTTTGCCAGCGATTCGCACCAAGGCCATGCACCTGCTACGGAACTGCATATGATACCATCGCCTGGCCTTTTGCACAATGGGCTAGACATGGTAGGACCGCTACGCAAGTCCACGCCGGGTGGATATACACACTTGCTGGTCGCAGTCGACAAGTTCACCAAATGGATCGAGGCCATGCCAGTAACTTCGGCTAGCGCCCAATGCGCCGTCAAGTTCCTCGATTCCATCGTATGCAGATTTGGGGTACCACATATCATTACAGATAATGGCACAAACTTCACGGCAAAGAAAACACAAAGTTCTGCGAGGAAAAGGGCATCAACTTCAAGTTTGCTTCAGTTGCCACCCGCAAACGAATGGACAAGTAAAGATCCAAGGCTTAGTTTCAACTGGCCTCAAGAAACGTCTACTCGATCGTCTACAACCAGCAGCAGGACATTGGGCCGAAGAGCTACCCTCCGTACTATGGAGCCTCCGCACAACTCCAAATCGATCCACAAACTACACGCCATTTTTCATGGTATACGGAGCAGAAGCGGTTCTTCCCGAGGATGTTAGGTTCGCACCATGAGTTGTGGCTTACAGCGAAGAAACCTCCAACAGGGCACTCGCGGAAGATATGGATGCACTCGATGAGATGCGAGATATAGCGCTCGCAAGATCCGCAGTATATCAACAATCGCTGCGAAACTATCATAGTCGCCGCATACGCCACAGAGCAGCGGTAGGAGATCTAGTGCTGCGTCTCAAGCAGAAGGAGGGACACAAGCTCGAGCCACCATGGGAAGGACCCTTCATCATACACGAAGTTATCCCAGGCGGAGCATATAGGCTGAAGAACCCGTCGACTGGAGGAATTTATTCCAATCCTTGGAATATCGCACACCTCCGCAAATTTTTATCCCTAGATTTACTTCTCACAACAAATAAGGCTATACTAGCCACTCTTGTAGCTCGAATACATGACTCCTCAGTCATCGCAATAAAATACATGGTTTCTCAACCATATTTACTCGAAGATTATTCATTCTTATATGCTAGATAGTTACAGGTACACACCCCATAAACACACGGGGGGGACGCCTACAACTAAGCATCACAAGAAAATTTATACATACAAGGTCATACACCTTACAACAGTTTTTGCAAAAAAATACATACAGGATGTACACATCCAACAATCAATCATGGCGAAAAGCATTCTCGCCAACACTCTATCTACTTCCTCAGAGGTCAGCAAGGGGACGAATAAAGTTGACAAGATTGGCATCCGCCTTGGCGCCAGCATCCTCCAAGTTCTTGAGCGCATCCTGGGCAGCCGCAAGTTTTCCCTCGTAATCAGCATTTAACATGCGGGAAGACTCGAGCTCCTGCCGGGCAATCGACAGTTCTGCCTCTAGAGTTGCCGCCTGGGCGGAGGCCTTGTCTTTTTCGGTCTTTGAAAACTCAAGTTGAGCTGCACGACAAAAATTTTATCAGAATTGAAGAAACGGATGGGAAAAATACAAAAAGAAGAAGAGGGCCGAGCTTACCTCGAAGAAGTTCATTTTCAGAGATGAGTCGGCTACGGTCCGATCGAAGGAACGCGCAGTCGGACTCAGCAAGAACAACACGGCGCCCAATCGCCGTGAGGGAGTCGATAAGTGTCTGCGGGCAACACGAAAGTGGAAATCAGAAGAGTAAAATTTGAGCCTATACTCGATTGTAAACATTCGAGTATAGCCTTGGGAGCACTGTCGTGCACCCGATAAAATCAAGAAGAAGCAAAAGACAGACTTTGAGCCTGTAGCCGTTCGCATGCGATCAACTACAGCCTCGGGGGCTACTCCCATCGGGAGCACTGTCGTACACCCGATAAAACTAAAGGCAAGTAACAGAATTTACCTGGCCCTTGGCGTGGGAAAGAGGTGCTGAGCTACCCGTCGCCTCCTTTGAAGCCGAAGCTCCGACAGCAGAACTAGGAACTCCATAGTCGCTACTTTGGGGGCTACGCTGCGGCTGGAAGTGCCAGCAGTAGGAACTTCATCCGCAGCTCCTGCCTTACTCTTCCTTTTGGGAGGAAGGGAAGAGGCGTACCTGCGAGGACTAATGGTTTGCAGGCTGCAACAAAAGACAAAGTGTTAACATAGATGCAAAGTAAAACGTTCGACTATGAATGAGAAGAAAGAAACTTACTCATCTTCGTCGTCCTCCTCATCCAGCATATCCGCATTCCAGGCGGTCTGGATAACTGGGAATGAGGAGGAAGGAGCGCGCATCTGCAGAGGGGTAGCGTTGATGGGCTCCTTCCCGGGTGATTCTTCCAAGGAGTTGTCCTTGGAGGTGGCCTCATCACCTTCCACCCGACGGCGTTTCTGAAAATCTCCACCCGAATCCCCGACGTCATCCGAAGAATCTTGGTTAGAGCTCGAAGAAGCGTCCGCGACACTGGTGTCGGCCGGGGCATCCAGATTACTCGCCAATAACTCTGAGGCCTCCGCCCCGGATACAGGAGGGTAGCAGGTGGCCATGGGTAAACTCTATGGAAGACAGAAGAAGAAAGCGAAGGAAAATTCAATCGACTGAAACTCAGAACAAACAAGAAAGCAAAGGAAGAGAAGAAGAATAAACACCGCGGCTGACGGAGGCTTCGCGTCGAAGGCTGCGACTGCGCAGTCGGGGAATTCTCTCCCATCTTCAGGGTGATAGCGCGATATTCTTCTCGAACTCGACGTTCGAGCTCCTCGCGACTCACTCGGCTAGGATCCTCAGAGCCTTGGTACTCCCACATCGTGGAAGGCCTGTGCTGCAGGGGTTAGATCCTGCGCTTCAGAAAGATACTCGCCAGATGCAGCCCGTTGAGTACAACTCCAGCAGTTTGATCGCAGAGAGCTGTCACCCGTGCGAGTAGGGGTGCGACGACCCTGGGTTTCTTTAGTCGACAACTTGTGCGCCCAGGATTTCCGCCTCTTCAAAACAGCGAACGGGTGGAATTCCACGATCCCCCCGAGCTATTGTCGATGACGTAGAACCATTTTTTCCTCCAGCCCTGCACGGAGTCGATGAAGTACATGCTGAAGTAGCTGGTCTTCGATTTCGCTTGGATCCCAAAGCCACCCGTGCGCCGGCTTGCCGAGCTCGGAGGTCTACCCGCGATTTCTCGCAGAAGATACGAACTTTGAAGAGGGCCTTCCAGAGCGCCCAATTTGGGCGAATGCCAAGGAAGCATTCGCATAACACGATGAAGCACGATATGTGCTGCACCGCGTTCGGAGGGAGGTCGTGAAGCTGTATGCCATAGACATACAACAACCCGACAAGAAACGGATGGAGGGGAAAGGAAGACGCGAGACGTGGTCCGCGAAGACCACGCGCTCATTCGCTTGCGGGTTGGGTACCTCTTCTTCTTTCCGAGGCGCACCCGCTTCTCGGACTCCGCCGGTAGCAGCCCCTCCCGCTGCATCTCCTTGATGCTCTTCGCGGTGGTGTTGGGCGAACGCCAGTCGCCCGAGCGCGGCGCAGGTTGCACAGAAGCTTCCCCGGATGCGGAAATGGCAGTGCTGCGTCTTTTGCCCCCCGCCATTGCTGATGCGCACGAGCTTGGAGGAGAAAGAAGATGAGCGCGAGGAGGAAGATGGATTGGAAGACGAAGGCTGAGAAAGTTGTGGGCCAGGCTCTCTGCTCTCACTCCGTCACGTCCCATCGGGAGGAGAAAAGTGCGCCATAACGTCATAGCATGCATCACCAATTTGAAGAAAGCTTCGAATGAAAAGTCCAAACACGAAAACAACTTCGTATGGACGATATTCCTTCGAATAGAAGCAACCTTTTCATGAACAAATCATGAAGCAAGACTTTAAAAACGAAGGAAAATACCCTACACACGAAAACTCTTTCGTATGGGCACAATCTCCCAACATAAATCTCTTTCATATGGGCATAAAACTCTTAAAACACGAAAAACTCTTTCGTATGGATAGAGGAACTACTCATTCAAAAATTACGAGTAGGCAGAACCTATTCTTTTCTCACTCGCATGATATTTACATCATAAAAACCTGGATTGTTTGGCCGACTAGGCACATCCGGATGCCATATTCTTCGAGTATGAAGGTAAGACCCGAAAGATCTCTCTTGAGGGCCTGGAATCGCACTCAAAGCTGCGTCCTCCGGTATGATTCCGTGTCAACACGAAGAAAAATCCCAGCAGACGCGCCGGGTACCCCCATAGGTTAGATTCGACTCGATAAGACCACACGGCCCAATCGCAACAATCACCTTACCGGGTTCGAGTCGGAGGTCTCGAATCTGTGTAGGCCAGAGTGTTTTTGCCCTAGTCGCAATTAATTGGCCCTGATCTTTCGGGAGAGCCAAGCTACTGCGCCACAACCTTCTGCGATAAAAAGCCATAAAAGTGGGCACTTACATTGCTCGACACTCGAGTATGAAGAACTCATTATAGACGGTACACGCCCTCTAAAGCAGGAAGCACCCAAACTGGTTATCACAAGAAAGAAAAACCAAGATAGTTTTGACCGTCTACTCGACTGGAAAAACCCACTCGAGCAAACACTCGGGGGCTACTGACGAAGACATGGATCTTGGACCCTGCGGGTAAGGACACCCCCTCTCAGGCCCAAGGTTAAGGCCCAAGAAGAGGAGCCCTTGGAGTGTTCCAGAAGGCCCACGTGAAGCCCACCCGCACTAACTTGCGGGTTAAGTTAGGAAATATGTAACCGACTTAAGGTTAGAGTTCGAGTCCTCTTCGGGTAGGGTTTGAGACCTGGCCACCTATATAAGGCCAGGAGAGCCACCGGTAGAGGACAAAGCAAACCGCAACACCAAAGCCTTGAGCTTGAGATCATACTCTCGACTCGAGCCATCACCATTGTAACCGATCTATTCGACTAATACAGATCGACAGTGGCAGGAGTAAGGGTTTTACCTCTACGAGGGCCCCGAACCTGGGTAAATTTCGCCCCCTGTCTAGCCGACGATTCCACCAGCGCTCATGAGTTCTCCTAGTCGAAACCCGATAGGGTCCTAAAGGATTTGTAGAGTCAGAGATTCGACATGCCTCAAATGCAAATAAAATGCGCCTCCTATAACCTTTTTTTTTGTAGCAGTGGGACTACCATAACACAACCAAGTAAGTAATTTCACTTTGCTACCATCTTACGACGCAGGTATAGGGGATAGACCGGAATAATTGACTTTTCTCCAGCGTGGCTACGGTTTCGGGAGAGGGCTTCGGAGCGTCGTAGACCCACCAACAGCTATGGATTGCCATACCATGTGTGTGTACAAGTGTGATTTGGGTTATATATGTCCAATATTCTCTCATTCTTTGTGTTAGGGCTTCACTGGCATCGGTTTCTCTTTAGCGGGATTCTGGATTACAACCCGAAACTGCCGGATTGGACGAACGGGGGGAAATCTTGTCAAGAGTTGGCGTAGACCATTGTGTTGGGTGCTCCTAGGGGCCATCCTAACACAACCAATAATTAGTTCCACTTTGCTCCATTTTCGGCTCTGGTCAAGGTGATAGACGATAATTTGATTTTTCTCCAACGGGGTTAGGTTTCGTCGCAGAGGGGTTCTGGAGCGTCAGAATCCCACCAAAAGCTAGGTGGTGCCATACCATGTGTGTACAAGTATTATTTGGGTTGTAAATGTCAAAACATTCTCTCACTCTTTGTGTTAGGACTTCAACGACATTGTCTTCTCTTTCTCGAGTTTCTAGACTACTAGCCCAAAAGTCCCGACGGACGGACGGGGGGAATCTTCTGTAGAGTTGGGTTATACCATTTTCTTGAGACTTCCTAGGGTCCACCCTAACACAACCAAGCAAGGATATAATGACCCGCTGGAGAAAAGTCAAATTTACCGTCTACCCATATGACCGGAGTTTTTTCTTGGTTATGTTAGGTTACGAACATTCAAAACAAATATCTAGCACCAAATCTTCACAAGATTCCCTCTGGTGTATCCCGGCGGGGGAGTTTCGAGCTATAAGTCCAGAAACTTACTAGGTATTCTGTGAAGACACTGGAGAATATTGGACCTATACACCTTCCACCACACTTGTATACATATGTATGGCGCCAGCTAGGTTTTGGTGTGATTCCGATGCTCCTCATGACCGCAGTACGAAGGGTGAAACGATGGACCAGCTGGAGAAAAGTCAAATTTACCGTCTACCTCCTCATGACCGCAGTAGGAAGGGGGTAGACGGGTTGAATTTTTTGCTTTGTTGTTTTATACTAAGCCATTCGAACATTCAAAACAAATATCTATCCCAACTATTCACAAAATTTGCTTTGGTATGGGCCCAACAAAAAAAATGTATGCCTATGATCTAGCTAAGGTGGTCGTCGGCATATAGGCGGTGACATCAGGTTGGTAATGGAAACACACTTTGCGGCTCTGGATAGCGGCTGGGTTGTTTAGAGGTAGTTTTCGTGAGTTGGATATGGTAGACGCGTTGTAATTTGGCCTCTTGGCTTCCTGACGTATTCTTGAAAAAAAATGTCACGTTCAAAAAACAAAATGGGGAGTTTTAGTCCGTGTTGCGCAAAGTTCATAACAATTTGAATTTACTTACAATGTGAGATTGGTTTCTAGAATATATATTTAAAAATTTAACAAATTCAAGACAAAATTTCGTAAGGCTCCTTGGCACCAGGTCCTACAAGGGAAGCACCTTCTTGCATTGGACCTAATCCCACCACGACCAAATCTGGGTGATTGCTCTTTAGTTAAGTGCCATCCTTGGACCGAAGCGCCTTGTTTGCACCAAATTAATCGCAGCACGTTTCAACACACAGTTCCTAGCTAGCTACAAGGGAAGAACCTTGGAATCACTCAGATCTGCGTCGTCTGCGTTGATGGCTTGGCTGCCCTCGCCGGAGACCTCCTCCAGCGACCTCCCGTTGGGCTCTGGAAGGAGACAGGTGAAAAGTATCCCCAGCACATTGGTCGCGGCGAGCACGAAAAGGGAGGCACGCACGCCGATACCGGAGGGATACCCGGTCTTGGCCTCATCGCTACCGTCCGCCCTCTGCGAGGCGTACATGAATCCAAACGACCGACAATGGCTCCGACCTTGCCCGCCGCGGCCGATATCCCGTGACACGTCGTCCGAACGTGCGCCGGGAATATTCGGCTGGTATGATGAAGGTGGTGCTGTTGGGCCCAAAGTTGGCGAAGAAGAAGGTGAAGGTATACATGACCACCAGCCATATCCGTCGGCCAGGCTGCGTGAGGCTGTGGTAGGAGGCGGCGACGACGAACATGAGCCCCTTCATCATGAAGAATCCGAGGAACTGGATGGCCTTGCGGCCGACGACGTCGACGAAGGCGATGGTGAACCAGTAGCCAGGCAGCGTGCCGCAGAGAGCGCGATGATGGCCGCGGGCGACGCGGTAGGCCTCCTCGAGCGCGCTCATGGTGCGCGCCTCGGGGACCCACTTGACGTCCTTGAAGATCTCCTCCTGGAGGATGTTCTGGGAGTAGAAGACGACGTCGAGCACACCAGACGACGACGGCGCCGAGGAGATGCAAGCCGTGGCGGCGGGCGAAGCGGCCCGAGAAGACGCCGTAGTCCCTGTCCCTGGTGATGCTCTCGACCTTGTCCGGCTCGCCGCTGAACTCCACCTTGAGCACTTTGGACATGTCGCGCGCGGCCTTCTCGGCGTCGCGGGCGACGAGGGCCGTGTAGCGCGCGTCTCGGGCATCATGACCCTCCAGCGGTAGGTGAAGGCGGGGATGGCGCCGACCATGAGGATGATGCGCCACGTAGTCCGCCTGCGGCGGGGTTGACGCCAGGGGATCTTCCTCGTAGGGGCGGGTTGAAGCGCGCCTGGAACGTGGCGGACACGACCAAGGTGACGATGCAGCCTGCGAGGACGCCGAAGCCTTCCATGGCGAAGACGGACGCTATGAGGCTGCCCCGGGACCGCTTGTTAGCGTACTCGGACATGATGGTGGCGGAGAGCGGGTAGTCGCCGCCGATGCCGACGCCGAGCCAGAACCTGAAGAAGCAGAGCGTGGCCATGACGCCGTCAGCCGTGTTCCCGAAGGAGAGGCCCGAGAGGAAGGAGCCCATGATCATGATCATGATTGTCTTGCCGTAGAACTTCTTGCGGCCGACCTTGTCGCCGAGCCAGCCGAAGAGGAGCTGGCCGACGATCATGCCGCAGAATGTGACCCGTTGATGGCCGCCTCGACCCGCGGCGGGAGCCTCCCGGGGTCCGGCCGTCCCGGCACGTGGTAATAGATGCGGCCCAGGAGCTTGGTGACGAGGGTTATGCAGAAGAGGTCGTAGGCGTCGGCGAAGAAGCCCATGCCGGCGATGACCACGGCCCAGACGTGGTACCGCTGCGTCCTGGCCACGTCCAGCGCGTGAAGCACTGGAGCTGCTCCGCGCCATCGCCGGCCGTCTCCGGTGAGCTCTCGGTTGTTGGTCGGTGCAAGTGCAACGCAAGATGTGAGAATTAAGGTGTTTGAATTGTTTGTATATGGAATGCGAGCCAAGTAAACGACAAGCTGGGTCAGGGGAGCTATGTAAAGCCGGCGTATTGTTTTGGTTTGGCAAATGGAAACAATAGGAAGATACGAGTTGTATGTGCTGCCTTGCATCATGTGTATGCACAAGACAAGGAACGTGCTCAACTCGTGGATGGAGACTCCAATGCGCAGGTGCGTATCGATGGTTCATTGCGGGGGGGCAATGCGTCGGATAGCTAGGGAACAACATTGGGTGTACGTCTTGGTGAGCAGGGGGACACACAGCTGAATAAACCTTCGGTATCGGGGTGGTGTTGGAAGCTAGCCTGAAGATCCTTGCGGAGAGAACGCCGGCATGGACATGGAAAATACAAAAACATCGGGCACATGTGTTGTTTTTCTTTTTGTGGTTGATATATGGAGTTTCATTCAACGACGACAGAGTTACAGTCGGCTATTACAAGATTCAAAATAAAGCCCGTGTTGTTAATTTGCCAATCGGTTTAAAGCACTTGGCATCCAACTTATAGAAGTCGAGCATGGCACGGGGTGCTGGGCATACCATGCTCCCATGTGTCCCCACGACACGTAGCACTAAAAAATGCCTTCAGGTTTGCCGAGCGTAAAGGAAAATGCTTGTTTTAGGGGGACATATCGCGCGTAGGTCGCCTCTCGCGCCGTCCGATCGAGTAGCATCCGACGGCTCCGCGCGCGTTGTTGCATCGGTTACGCCGCGCGCGGTTAAGTGTGTTGCGAGGCAACAAATAGTATCCGACGAGCGTTCTCTCCCCCCCCCCCTCTCCCCTTCTGCGGAGGCGATGCCGAGGGCGATCTCTCCTGCCGTGAGAGTGGCAGCGGGGAGGCTTCTTCTCCGGCAAGACGAACGTCGTCGAGCATGCACAACCCATCCCAGCCTCCCCCTCGCACCTTCTCTTCCTCTAGCTCCCATCCCCATCCCCTGTCCCTTCCCGAGTAGCAACCGTCCGATGGGGCGAGACAGTTATGTCCATTTCCGACGACGGTTAGCTCCAATCCCGAGTAGGAACTGCCATGTTATCTTGCTTGAGGTAGACTTTGGTAGAAATTTCTGAGAAATCTTTGTAGTTCATCCAGATCTAGGTGTATCTAGGGTTTGGCGTGGATTGGATGGGGAATTAGTGTAGCTTGATTGGATTTTTTTTTGTTGAGAATGATGCCATAGTTTACATTTGGATAGTGTGTTTAAATTGATTAATAACTATTCCGAATTTTTGAGGATATGCATGATATGTGCAATTTACTATTTTGTTTTGTTTCAAATGCACATCTGTTTTGTTGTGACTCCAATACATGATGCATGTTAACTCTATTACATGATGCACCTCTTTTTTCTGTGACTATGATACATGTTGCACCTATGGTTTTGTTGTATTACATGATCCATTTTCCGACTCTGATAACATGTATTTGCTGTCAACATGGATTGTAAATCTCATAACATGTTGTAAGGGCATATGTGTTGTTGTATGTAGTTGACACCATTGTTGTGTTTTTTTGTGGTAATAGTTGTTGCATTGTACCTTTTGTGTTTTATTGTTGTTATGTAAATTGTTGCTACTGAATTTAACTTTTTGCAGTTGTTTTTGTGTTTTTTTGTAGTGTTGTACAACATGGCATCGAAGGAAGCTGTTTTTCATATGCGGTTTGCGGTAAAGCGGTTGCGGCGTGTCATTGATGAAGACATGAGTGTGGGGAAGAGGAACATAATTGCTAAGAGTGCTTTTAAGGACTTGCTTAATGTTTCTGCTTTTGGGGCCCCATGGAACTTATCGAGTTTGTTGCTATGCACACAAATCTCAAGCTCCGCAATGGTAAAGAAGGTTCTCGGTGTCACTTCTGGTCCCAGACCAATGGATTTGTTGAAGAGAAATATGCAATCTGACCTGCGAGATATGTTCAAGAACGAGAAAGGTCGTACATCTTTAGCCAAGGCAATTGAGGTGCTCAAGTTTTGCGACGAAACAGATGAAGAAACAGTCATCGGGAGCTTTGGTCTGGTTGCTTTTGGGACCGTTCTTTGTCCCGGCACCGGAAACATGGTTACTTATGAATATCTTGGCAACATGATGGATGTTCATTCTATTGATGAGTATGCTGTTGACGAGCATATACTGACTCAGATTATGAAGGAGGTTGAGGTATTCCAGTTGAAGATGAAAAACCGTCCTGAACTAGATGCTTCTAGCATTCAATGGATTGGACAGTGCCTGCATGTACTTACGGTATGTAACCTTGTTGTTTTACAACATTTTCTATTTTTTGTGTGATACATGTGTTGGTTGCACACACTAATCTTGCCCCATTGTTTTTCATAGACTATTTACATGGATCTCCTTAGTTTCCCTTCACTGCCTGCTAGTGAGCATAGTATCAACTATGGGACACCAAGGATTTGTTTTGTTCGCAATGCTGATTTTGCTCTTGTTGTGGAAATTGATAAGAACAAGTTAAGCCTCAACCCTGCTGCCTTTGGGATGTGTCCAGTAAGTTCCCGCCATTTTGCTCAGCATTTTTTTGTTTTCTTGTTGTTTTTTATGTCTATGTTTCAATGCAGTAGGAACCATGTTTTCTTGTTTTAATTTGCTTTTTTGTGTTGTGTAGCTTCTGCAGATTCGACAAACAGTATATGTTGATGCTCCTGCTGTTGCTAATGTCAATGTTCCCCAAGTGAAAAATCAACCTGAGGCTGATGTGGAAGAAACTGAGGTGAATCCTTCATCTTCTCTCAACGAGCGGCTCCAAAAGGCGATGCCAAGCAGTTGGGACTTGGAGGTGAATCCTTAAGCTTCTCTATTCTTTTTGTATCTGTTATTTTGTATATTTTTCGGTTTCTACTTGTACTCTACAAGAAGCATAAGGACTTTCTTACGGTTGAAATCGATGAGGCTTGTGTGACCTTTGGTAATGTTTTCAAGACGATTCAGGCCAAACGGATGGCATCTCTTCTACTGGATGTTCACGGCGCAAGCACGGCTGATGGGAGCTTCACTATCCCCTGTCCTATGGTTAGCGTTGAAACTTCAGATTATGGTGCATCTCAGAATCAGCCAGCAAAGGATACTACAGCCCTGGTTGTTATTGCATGACAGCAAACGGGAGAGGGGCCTATAGATGTTGATGTTAGTGCATCTCAACATGTGCCAGCAAAAGAGCCCCTTGATCAAGTTATCCTCAAGGGTGTAGAAGAGATCGGCACTGTTCAGCCTCCCGTTGTTGCCAGCGTTTCAATGGAAGAGCAAGTGTCAGCCTGTGAGTATGCTCTAACCATTGTTGCCTAGCCTTCTGATGTTACTATACCAGATGTGACTGACCATCTCCCAACAAATGTTGGCTCTCCTTCTCACGTGGAATATCCTACAACTACTTTGTTTTCTCCGCTGTCAATCCCATCTCCAAGTAAGTATAGGAATATTCCAAGGGGCTATTGGGATGATACCCCATCAATGGAATTATTCGAGGAAGGTTCAGAAGAATATAACTTTTTTGCAAATATTCCACATAGTCCTTCTAGGCGGGAGACGATGCTGCAATCTCCTACACCTGCCACTAGCGCAGAGTCTGCTGGTTGTGCATCACCTGCCAAAATCCCGATGAACACCTTGGATGCTGGACAACCAATTGCTCAACATGGTAATTGTTTCGAAACAAGCCAGTTTTTTCTACTTTGTACTACCGTATGATATATAGCCTCCAACACTTCTTCCTCAGAAAAAGGTTGAGCCCAGGATATATTCTCATCCTCAGATACTTGTGGCAAATCATTCGTACTCGACTCATCTAAATTAAAAGAATTGGGATCCGGCGCCCCAAATAACTTTTTATAGAATTCCGAAATAAACACCTTTAAATTCTCCTGGCCGACTATTGTTCCTTCATCTTGCTCTAACTGGAAAATCTTTTTCCCACGATGTTTCCCTTTAGCCATTAGGTGAAAATACCTAGTGTTACTCCCTCCTCCCTGAATATACCTCACCTTAGTGCGCTGGGCCCACTTAAACTCTTCATCACGCCTAAGGATTGCTAGGTAATCATCTGCTTCCTGTTTGGGCCTCCTCTCGTCCTCAAAAAGAGGAGTCGATTCAGCCTCCAGATCTAATTCATAAGTACTATCCTAAACCGCGTAGATTTCTAATTCGTACCGAATTTTGATGGTCACGAGTGGTCTTCGTTCGTCGACGCGTGTCGTGTTTCACTCGCGTTTTGGTCCTGCGCTCGATCCGATCATGGTGGGCCACTGTCCCGTGTGCGTTGCGGCTTGCTTGCGCTTCGCATGCAGTCGTGTTCCTCGGTGGTCTGCGTGTTCCAGTCCGTGGTTTGACACATGTCCGCTCATATCCAGAACACTCCCGTTCATCCTTTTCGTTCCATTCTGATCTCAGCCACCGCTTTCACCTCTTTTCATCTCCTACGTCCTCTCCATCTCGAACGCCGTATCCGTGGGATCCCAGCACCTCGGTCTGTTCCTACCGCCGCCAGTTAGTCATCTCCGCGCGAACGGCCGGCCGGCCATTTATCTAAATTCTGCCGCCACTTCTTGGCGGCCACGGAAATTCCGGCGACTCGGTCGCCCCTGGATGTCCACAACTCCGTCTTAGATGTCTCCGCTGCCAAAATCCAGCCCCATGACGATTCAGCAACAGGTGAATCCAGGTTCGTCTTGCAGGCTTGCGGCGGAGCTGGCACAATAAGAGCGGGAGGTGCTTCCCTCGCTATTGCCTGCTCCGCGCGGTGGCCTCCCGTGCGTGTGATTTCCCCAATCTGCACGGCCGCCGTCCCGCTTCCCTATTGGCTATCGCGTGGGCCGAGCCACCGTCGTGCTGTCGACTCGATTTGTGTTTTTTGGGTATGTTTTGAGATGTTCCCGATCTTCGATTTGGCTTTGCTTCTTGTGGTCATGATCGCTGCTCTTGCCTGTGTTGCAGTTGGCTGGGTTTGCCCATTCTGTCGACGACTGCTAGGGAACGCCGGAGGGATACAGCTGTTGGAATATATGTCGAATATGTGTACGAGTAGGGCTACACTAGGACTTGTAATTAAACGGAAGGTTAGGTGTTTGAGTCGGACACGTGTAACCTGGCCTAATATATAAAGGCACCGGGAGTAGCCCAAATAGACGCGACGAAAGCTAGTAGGCTAGACACAAGATCACGAGGGGACGGTCCGGCGCCCGTGGCAGGGGCGGCCGGACCGGCGTGGCGTTGAGATCTGGTGCGTCTAGTCATGCCCCGCAGATGTAGGCGAGTTCGCCGAACTGCGTTACCAAATCTCGGTGTTGCCATCGTGCTGTGTTTATTTGTTCCTCGGTAGATCGACTAAGCGCCTACGATTTGTAACAAGTGGTATCAGAGCAAGGTTCGAAGGTTGCGGTTTGTTGATCTAGAGGAGTCGAGGAAATTGATAAAGTCGATGTGGACTCGCGGATGAATTCCGACGAGTGTTTCCGTCAGGTCGGCAGGTGGAAATTTTCTTGAACAAAACAATGCAGCAGGATTGATCCGTGGACCATGGATAAATGCATGTGTGTTTCGTGCGTGTGGCAGGCTAGGGCCACAAGGAAGTGTGCATGCAGGCTAGGTCCCGTACACGCCTTTGCTTGGCCATGGGCAGTGTACGTACGAAAAGGTAGCTCACGATGGATCAATCAGCAAGGACGAGTTTGGTATGGAAACAAAAAAAAGGACCGGGTCCCTGATGGACACCGACACCGAGTTGGACGGGGTCTGGCAGCTTTGTCTTCTAGGCGGAGACGTGCACGGCTAATAAAAAGCAGCACGATGCGGTCTAGAAAGAAGTGCCGAAGCAAATCGATTTCAGCGGAAACAATTCGATCATGCATATACGTGCGTTGGACGGTGCACGGTAGTTTGCCGGGTGTACTAGGCGCAAGGTGGAGCATGGTTGCAGTCGGATGCGTTTCGGCTGGGATGG